>CM016566.1:9823919-10000959 GCA_003412495.2 Echium plantagineum | reverse complement strand
GCAATTAGAAGCAAAAGGGTGATTAAGCGTGCTATTATTGAGAAAAAAGATTATGAGTTTAAACCTGCATTTGATGTATTTGAAGGTGTTGGAGTCAGTTAAAGAAAGTAGAATTGTGAAAGAGAACAAGGAGAATGAGGAAGAAAAGGTAAAAAATGAATCTTTGGAAAAAGAATTGAATATAAGGAGCGGGTGGATGGGAAAGGTGGAAAAGATTGAGGCCTAAAAGAGTGATTGTTGATGGTAAAAGCATGGTTAAAGGGTTTAATGTTACTGATGAGAATGTAAAAATTGAATCCTTAGCTTTGTTGGATGAAAATATGGAGGGGGTGGATGGAAAAAGTGGCAGAAATGGGAGGATTAAAAGAATTAATTCCTGATGGTAAAAGAAGTGAAAATAGGAGGGGTGGTGGATGTAAAAAGTGGAAAATATGGGCGGCCTAAAAGAGTGATTAGTGATGGTAAAAGCATGGTAGGTACTGAGTTTTAATGTTTGTTGATAGGGAGCAAATGGATATGGAGGTGCGGAGGTGATGGGAGGATGATAAGAGAATTGGTAAAGTTGATGGGGGGGAAATAGAGATTTTAGGTCGAGAAATAAGGTTAAGTGAAAGATGAATGTTGCCGATGAGAAGAGGCTTGGATATGGAGGTTCAAGAAGTGACGAGCGATGCTAAGAGAGCAGTGAAAGTTGAGGGTGGGAAAGGAGAGTTACTTGGTGGTCAAATCAGGGTGAGGGAAAGGTTTAATGGTGTCGAAGAGAAGAGGATGGATATGGAGGATTAATGTGAAGGTGGGTACTAAGAAAAGTAAGGGTGTGTGTATAGTGAGGATGTTGATGATGATATTATGACCAAGCTGCTTTTAGATCGTTGAATGAAATGGGGATGTTTATGATATGCCAAGAGTAACAAGAGCTGACATGGAAGACCGGATCCAAAAGCTTGCAAAATGGTGAGTTTAACATTTGATTATATCTTGAGTAATTGGCAGAGTCACGTCGTATAATTTAGAACAACTGATATGATGTGCTTATGTTTGTCGTAGCTTTATGTGTAATGTGGATAATTAATCTGTTTGCAGTTGGTCCTATCATTCTTATTGATGTCAAAAAATTCTTTCAACTTGGTATTAAGTTTAATAATAAGAATGGCATTGCAACATACCAGTCACATGCTAATAATACATTAACCATATTGGTTGTTATATTGAGCTCAATTTGAGTGACATATATGAAGAAATCTACATTTCAGCTTCTGCCACTACTCATAAATAAACCAGTTTACTTCTACAGCCTGAATGGTGCAGATATCGACATGCCTGAATGGATGTTCTGTAAAATGATGCGAAGTGCCAAAATTAAATTTTCAGATCATACTATATTGAGGTTAATCCAGATACTGGGAAATCTGGGCAACTGGAAACGTGTTTTACAAGTTATTGACTGGATTCAGTCACGCGAGCGCTTCAAATCACACAAGATAAGGTATTTTATATCTCTTGTGCTTGTAAGTATTCTTCATCTCAGCTATTGATAAATAGTTTGTCACTCTGCTTGAGAAATTTGGTATCCAATATTTAACTGATTCAGTTTTCATATGATATTGTTATAGTCATCTAAACTTCGGTTTTAATATATTTACGTTTATGTTTATTGATGCAACATAAGTTGGGATTTAATTTTGCAGTAACTCATTCTTTATGTTTAATTTTTACTCTTATAAAATACAAGATATGCTACGAACTTGGGGGGGTACCACCTATTAATCGATGCCTTTCATCTGATAAGAGAAATGTCCTAACAAATTGGGATGGACTCAATATTTTTTGAAGTTATCCTTTCTTTACCTGGTGCACTACTGGATTATTGAACACATTTAGTGTGACTTTCACCTCTTTACTTCTGTTGGCCCAAAATTTACTGGTGACATGCAGAAAATGTGAACAAAGACAGCGAGAAGGTTGTGGCACTTTATTGTTCACACAATCTTATATTTGACTCTCTTCATCTCCAGATATGTTTATACGGCTGCACTTGATGCCCTTAAGAGGGCTAGGAGACCAGCAGAGGCGCTCAATCTGTTTCATGCAATGCAGGTATATCTAATTTCCTCTATTTACACGATACATTTATTCGTTATAATGTATTGTTTAAATCTTATAAGAACACAGTCCCCTTCTGTTGAAACTGTTCCATTTATGCGCGAATGTCACTTTCCAATAAATGGTTTTGCTAAATATTTACTATTCTTGTTTTCTAGCAACAAATTTCCTCATACCCGGATCGAGTGGCATATCATTGTATCGCTATCATCCTTGGTCAAGCAGGATATATGAAGGAACTCTTTGATGTGATAGATGACATGCAATCTCCCCCCAAAAAGAAGTTCAAACTTGCTATTGTAGGAAAGTGGGATCCTCGACTTGAACCGGATGATGTTGTCTACAACTCTGTGAGTATTATTGGGTCTTGTACTCTTGTTACACATTGATTATAGAGGGAGTACATATGTGAGGTGTGGTTGTTCTCTTGACTATTATATTGTTAGTCCCTCGAGGAAACTTTACTACATTGAGATGAGTTTGCCTTATGTCAATATTTAAAAGAGGGTTGCAACTCACTACTCTTGAAATTTAATTTTTCTTATCACCCACTTGTGAAACAAGTAATGCCACGGTCGCCTCTGCTTAATACTTTGCAGTAAAAAGATTGACTCGGTTCCAAACAATGACTACCTAGATCCTAGTGCAGTAGTGTCATTTTTTATCACCCACTTGTTAGACTAAACTTAGTTTAATCTCAGAGCTAGATGTTCTATATCAACATCACTCCTTAGATACTGGTGCAGTAGTTTCATTTTCGATCATGTAAAACAAGTAGTATTTATAATAATTTTATCCATCTTCCATTTGAAGGTTTTAAATGCTTGTGTGATCCGGAAAAACTGGGAAGGTGCCTTTTGGGTAATGCAGCAGCTAAAGCAACAAGGTTTGAAGCCGTCGAGCTCAACCTATGGATTAGTTATGGAAGTAAGTCTATGACTACTTATATTTTGCTTCGTTCCAGCGTAGACGTGGTATATTATGAGGCTTTCGAGTCAATGAAATTATTACTATTCGTTTGTTGTTACATAGGAACTTGTCACCACTCTGAGGAAATTGGTCCTTAATATACAGTCTCTTGTTAGTTAGTTTTTCTTTCCTTTCAAAGGAAAAATATCACTTATGAAGCCGTTTCTTTTTGCAACCAGTATAGTGCACATTTATCACAAAAAAATTTAACAATGCTGTCACTTTTTATCAGGTAATGTATGCATCTGGAAAATACAACTTGGTTCATGAATTTTTCCAAAAAATGCAGAAATCATGTATACCAAATGCTTTAACATATAGAGGTGAGAAGACAAGACCATTGTTATTCCATGCCATACGATGTTTACCCCCTTATAATTTGCTATTTCTTGTCTTCAGTACTTGTGAACACTTTGTCTAGAGAAGCTAAGGTAGAAGAGGCCATTCTAGCTGTGGAAGACATGGAAAGGCGTGGAATTGTAGGTACTGCTAGCTTATATTATGATCTTGCTCGCTGCCTTTGTAGTGCTGGAAGATGCGAGGAGGCTCTCAAGCAAGTATGTATTATTTGTGCCGAAACTTCATATTTTTTGTATTGTTTATATATGTCCAAATTCATATTGTTGATTCCCCAAAAATCTTTGTTGAGGCATAAGGTGTATTTGTAGATCACCCATTTTTATCTCAATGAGACTTCAAAACTGAAGTTTCATGTGATGTAAATGGATGATTTTATCAACCCTCTTTCCTTTGTTTGGCCGTATAGATTTCAACTGCTCAAAGTAAACACATAAGACAATTTGCTAGACATATAAGTAACTACAGTATTTATCAGAACAATGATACTGACTTCTATGCTTCGGCCCGCCGCCCGTGGCTAAGAATATGAAATGTGTGATTTTGTTGCGGTCTTCTTCTATCAACTTCTTCAGTCCGTGTATTGTTTCATGTTTCTGCATATCCCTATCTTGAATGATGTAGAATACATTGCAGATGACTAAATCACATCTTGAGTTAGATTCCTTTTGTAGAATAATAGGAACTCTAATTCCCCAAATCCCTCTTATCACCTTTGGTTTTTACTTCTTGCAGATTGACAAGATCTGTCGGGTTGCATCCAAACCTTTGGTTGTGACTTACACTGGTTTAATTCAAGCCTGTGTGGACAGTGGAGACATTAAAAGCGCATCCTACATATTTAGTCAGATGCACAACTTCTGCTCGCCGAATCTTGTTACTTACAATATAGTGCTCAAAGCTTACCTTGATCATGGGATGTTTGAAGAAGGCAAGCAACTGTTTTTGAGCTTATTACAAAATGTAAATGCAATTAAAAACAAATCAGATTATAGATATAAAGTCATACCAGATACATACACGTTCAACACAATACTCGAGGCATGTGCCAATAAGCAAAGGTGGGACGATTTTCAATTTGTCTACTTCCAGATGCTCAGACATGGGTTACATTTCAACCCAAAACGACATCTTTCGCTGGTCCTAGGTGCCAGTAATGCTGGAAAGGTATCCATTTTATTGTGTATCAATTTTGGTAAATTTCTGTAGATAAATTTTAAATGTTGTTCGTTACTTGACTTCAACACTCCCAGTGATAAGATCTCATATAGAACCACTTGTTAATGGCTGTTCTGTGATACTCGGGAAGTGTTTTATATGATCATATGTCATTACTCACTACAACTTGCATTTCCTCTTCTCTTTCTTCTTATTTTAATATCATTTTTATTTTTTCCCTAGGGAGAAGTACTTGAAGCAACTTGGAAGCAGATAATGCACTCTGATCGTGCCCGACATCATCTGCTTATAAGGGCAATGTTCTGGAAGAAGTTGGAGGAAAGCGCCTTCGCCACTGCAGTATCTTACATTACACAATATGCATACTCTGAATCGCCTGTATTTTCAGCGAAATCATGGAAAAACTTCTTCACCGAACATTTCCATGAGCTGCAAGAGGGTGCGCTAGAAGAAGCATTAGCGCACATGCTCGAGGTAAACAATTCAGCATCAAGAGATTCACCAAATCTGGCACTTGAGAATCTCATTAAGTCCTGCAAGGAATTTCTTGGGGTAGACATTATGTCTTCTTCTGTTGGGTATAAACAAACTGAAGGTATATAAAGAACACTCCATGTGAAAATTGCAGGAAGTAAATATACGGCTTTTTTTGTTATTAGTATACTCCCTCCATTCCTAAATGATTGATTATTTTGACTTTCATAGTCAACAAAACACGATTTAAAATGTAAATATCTCTTATTCTATATGTGAAAAAAATTATAAAAAATATTTCAAAAATATATATCGAGACGAATCCAGCAAGATCCCACATGATTATACTATTTTTTACAGTTTAATGAAAATTTTTAATCACAAAAGTCAAAATATACCATATGAGTTAATCCAACAAAAAGTCCAAAAAATTCCAAAATGACTTCTAGCCTTGTTACTAATGAAGCCATATATATATATATCTTTTTTGAAATTATCATTTTATCGAAAATTATATTTTTGAAACATGTTGAAAAAAAAGGTGATGTGGGAGAATTTATTATGTCGTTTAAATGGACTCAAGATCTAACCTTTTATCAAATTTCAAAAATTCTCTTATAATAAATATAGAAATTTTAAAAGTTTTACCATTATCTTTTTCAACCGATCACTTGAGTAGAATACTCATTAACAGTTTCTATTGGTAAGAAATGATGTTGTGTCGAATATAAAGTAACGATGACATGTTTTCTATTGTAAAAAGAGACTAATCATCTTAAACAAATTGAAAGCTTGATATTGTTATCATGATACTCTAATGATATAGTTATTGCCTTATTGGGATTTATTATTATTATTATTATTATTATTATTATTATTATTATTGTTGTTGTTGTTGTGATTGATGTTGTTATTGTAGATAAAATAATTATATGATTCGTTTCATTTACTAAATCAATATTTTTTTGTTCTTATTTAGTAGTCATTTTAGTTTAAAATACTTTTCAAATTAATTACTTTTTATCATGTTTTATCTTCATTTATTCCTATTAAATGTAGTTATAGGTTTTTAACTACTAAGGAATACTACATATAAGAATAACATATTTATAACTAATCAATTTTGATTATATAATTACTTAGGATTTGTACGTAAAGTTATATTTAATTTTTTTATATATAAATTAGTGATGAGGTAAATATCGAACTATGACCTTCTGATCACTGACAAGAACCTTTTCCACTAGGCTATTTGATTAACTCAAAGTTATATTAATTATTAATCAATAGATACTTTGTTAAAATGACAATTAAAAGGGACGACAAAAGATATCAAAATAATAATAGTCCCTTATTTCCAAAGGTTAAAGTCCATTTGACTTTTCGCATCAGAATATACAATTTTAATCCTACTAAAACACTATATCTAATTCTACATAGGTAAACTTTAATCCTAACAAAATACTATATCTAATAGTATCTTTCGATTCTTGAATCTTCTTTCTCTTGCCTTGAAGAAAACGCAAGAAACCTCTCAATTTGAAGCTCAAATTTCCCCAATTACACTACTCTACTCGCTATTCCAAATCTTATAATTGTTGTTTTCTTGTTATTCAACTAAACTGTAATACTACCTCCTCCTTCATCTTTACATATTTGTACAAGAAGTCAAATAATGTTAGTTCTTGAATCATGGCTTTGTTTACTCTTTGTGTATACTGATATAGCCTAACACTAGTAGATATGGCTACCCTCGAGTGGAATTTTAATTGACGTCTTCGTTTTTACGTGGTAAACTTTGAACATTAGTTACCGTTTAGTTATGATATGAAAAATTACAAGAAAATAATATTATGGAAGTACTCGCAGAAACAAATATCGCTAAGTAGAGTTGTAAAATTTGTATTTGTTAGAATAGCGAATAAAAAGTAATGTATGGTGGCAAGAACGAAAAAAAACGTCAATTTTAAAGAATTGGAGGGAGTAGCATTTAGTATGTTTGAGGAAACTTATGTATATGTTTTAACTGTTTTAGTGAGTAAACCTAGGCTCTTTTCTTGGATGAACGGTAAACTGTGATTTTGCTTCTGATATTTTGGTACTATTTTGAGTATGTTTGAAGAAACTTATGTATACATGGCTTTTTACGAATTAGCTTGTTCCGAGTGTTCGATTTGATCTCTTCGTTCTTTGTATGTTTCTGTTGATCTTTTGTCCCTGATTTGCTGTTTTGTTTTCGCCTTTTTATTTTGGCTTAGCAGAGTTTTTAGAGATTGGTGGGTATGGACACGGGAGGCAATTCTTTAATGTCAGGGCCAGACGGGGTGAAGCGGAAAGTGAGTTACTTTTATGATCAAGATATCGGAAACTACTATTATGGACCAGGCCATCTCATGAAGCCACACAGAATTCGCATGACTCATGTGCTTTTGGCTCACTATGGATTACTGAAAAATATGATTGTCCTGAAGCCGAGTCTTGCTAGAGATAATGATCTTTGCAGGTTTCATGCTGACGACTACATTCACTTCCTCAGGAGCGTTACACCTGAAACAGCGGAATACCAGATGGAGGACCTTCGGAAGTTCAATGTGGGTGAAGATTGTCCAGTATTTGATGGGCTCTACTCATTTTGTCGAACATATGCTGGTGGATCAGTTGGTGGTGCTGTGAAGTTGAATCACAGTGATTGTGATATTGCTATTAATTGGGCTGGTGGATTGCACCATGCCAAAAAATGTGGGGCTTCTGGTTTCTGCTATGTTAATGACATCGTGCTGGCAATTCTGGAACTGCTCAAAGTTCACGAGGTATGTATGTAATGATATATTATCGTATAACCAATACCTATAAAGTGGTTTCCTATCTTGAATTTGCATTAAGCTATCCGAGTTGATGAGAAGTGTGTTTACAGATCTATAAAGAATATTTGCAGTTTACAAAGCTTGATGTTCCATTTCATGCCTGCATATTTCATTGCAAATTACAATGAATGTCTTTCATCAATTAAGGAGTACTGTCTACTACTACTCCTACTACTGTTTTCAGCTGAAGATTGCATCCCTTATTGTTTATCGAAAATAGCTGCAACTATTGTCATGCTATTATCTACCTTATCCAAATGCTTTATCTCATCAAGCTCAACGTCACTGTGCCTAAACGTCCCTGTGACTAAAAGATATAGTCCAAGCAGAATTAAATAAATAGCATCTGTCCTTTGGTGTTCGCTGCTTGCTAGAGCCAATTCACTGTGTATACATCTACATATCGAGTTTTTACAAATAATCTAATAGTAATGACACTTTCGGTTTAATTCTTAAATTTGTTCATGCAGCGTGTCTTATATGTGGACATCGATATTCATCATGGGGATGGTGTGGAGGAGGCCTTTTATCTTACAGACAGAGTCATGACAGTTTCCTTTCACAAGTTCGGGGATTTCTTTCCTGGCACAGGGGACATAGGAGATATTGGGAATTTGAAGGGCAAGTACTATTCACTTAATGTTCCATTGGATGATGGAATTGACGATGAAAGTTACATGGCCTTGTTTAAACCAGTAATGAGAAAAGTGATGGAAGTATATAAGCCCAGTGCTGTTGTATTACAGTGTGGTGCTGACTCACTGTCTGGGGACAGATTAGGCTGCTTTAATCTCTCAATTAAAGGTCATGCCGAGTGTGTTAAGTATATGAGATCTTTCAATGTGCCACTACTATTATTAGGTGGAGGTGGTTACACAGTACGCAATGTTGCACGTTGTTGGTGCTATGAGGTAACTCCCTTGTGTTTCAATTATGTGATTCATTATGTATGTTTTCGTTAATTATATCGTCATTCGTGGAGGTGGTTACACAGTACAAATTGCTCCTGTAATCACTATTTACAAAATAAAGATTCATGCTCTTCCATGATCCACAGTTGTTATGTTAATAACTTAATATTATACTCTGAACCATTTCACCTTCTGACCTTGCTCCTTTATTTTGTGCAGACAGGAGTTGCTCTTGGCGTGGAGCTTGAGGATAAAATGCCACAAAATGAATATTATGAGTACTTTGGTCCAGACTACACTCTTCATGCTGCTCCCAGTAACATGGAGAACAAGAATTCTCGTAGCGAATTGGAACGGATAAAAAATGTCCTCCTTCAAAATCTTTCTGAAGTTCAGCACGCACCAAGTGTGCAATTCCAAGAACGACCACCCGAGACTGAACTTCCTGAGGTTGGTTCTCCTACACTTTTTTTATTCCCTTAACCTATATTTCTTCTCCTGTTTTTTTGTTTCCTTTTTTCGTGTTTGGTTCACTTGATGTTAAATTCATCTCACTTCAATTTGATTGAATGTATATGAGAGAGTGAAGCAAACTATATTTCTCTGGGTTGTATAGAAGAACCTGAGATCTTAAAGATCATTTTGATTTTTTACCCTGCATGCTAAATGGTAAAACCTTACGACTTTTAGGCAGACGAAGATCTGGAGAACCCAGATGAAAGATTGGATCCTGATTCTGATGTAGATATGGATAACGAGAGGTATGTTTTTAACAATTCACTCGAAAACGTATCACTTTTTTCTTATACCTAATTTATAAACTGAGCTTACTCGTTTGATTTCTTCAATATAATGTGGTGTTAACATTTACAGGAAACCGGTGCCTAGCAGACCAAAGATGGAATTTGCTGGACTTGAAGTAAAAAATATGGTATGTTTGTTCTTTTCTATATTCTTGAAATCATTTATTTTAATTTAATAAATAGTAGAAAGTAAATTGTTCTGAGCATGTACTTTTTTATTTCTCACTTCTCTCAGGATCATATGGACATTGATTGGTATGCAGAAGAAGAAAATCCCTCTGTGAATGCAGCACCAGGGAAAGCGCGTGTTGAAGCAGCGCAAGTATTCTAGAAATAAGCCTAACGACGGCCATGGCGCGAGCTCTTAGAACTTATCTGGCAGGCGTGAATGATATTGAATAGTTTGAATATCAAAAGGATTTTTGTTCGAATCTAAAACACTCTGACTTTGATTCAAGCAAATTATTTATGATAGAAAGTTGAGGGTGGATCTTTGCCTTTTTGAGTGTTTGCATAAATATATAAGTAACTAAAATTGCCATATTTTTGCGCATACTTAGTTATCACTTATCACCAAACTTGAAAGAATAATCCAAAAGCAAAAGCAATTACAATGGTCAACTCGAGGGAATCTACAAAGTGGATATTCAGGCTCGCAACAAAATACTAATTGTTTATCCTCTTCGAACTTGGATGGTCAAGTTATAGAAGCACCTTTGATGGGACTAGTTGTGGCAAAGAATAGACATCCCACCTCTATTCATTTGTTCACTGATCTTCTTTTCACACAGGTTCTAGCTAGATGTTGTCCAAGTATTACCAGAAAGGATGCATGAAAAACTTTTGTGAAGGAACTCAGGATCGACAACACTCCCCTCTTTTGGAGAACAATTTTATCAGCATTTCCTTTGGATAGTTTTCATTTCTTTGACTTTTGTAATAGGGCCTCAAACTTATATGTTTTAGATCCGAACACTTATAGTTTTTGTCATAGATATAGTGAAGGAGATCTCATTCTCCCACTATAACTGTTTTACTCTATCTATCAAAAAAAACAATGGTCAAAAATGAAAAAATGAGTTGAAAATTATTTTTTAAACAATCAATCATTATAGAAAAGTCTTTTTCCCAGGCATTCATTTATTTTGAAATAGAGGGAGTAGATTATATTTGATATCCATTTCAATAGAGCATTAAGGTTGTACAAACCAATTAAAGTTATATAAACCAGTTAAAAGTATTTTTTTTGGGTATTTATCTATTTTAAAATAAAGGGAGTTATTTTTTTTAGTAGTCGTTTTAGCAATTTGCACATAGATTAAGAAAAATAAAAAAATGATCAAAGGGCACATTGAAAATGTAAATTGTCAACTAATTGTCACCATATGATTGGATGGTAGATTCTCAAAAAGTTAAGAAAAACTACATTGAAAATGTAAAATTATAATTAATAATGCTAGAATGACAACTAATAAAGGAAAAAATTTAGGCTAAATGACAACTCAAAAAAATGGAAGGAGGAGTATTTGATATCTATTTCAATAGAGCATTGAAGTTGTACAAACCAATTGAAAACATGTGTGGAAGGATATTGAGTCGGACATTGTCAAGAAAATAATTGTCCGGGATCTAAATGAGCTAATACCAAATTTGTTTTTTGTTTCATATATATAAGGGCAAAAGGCTCGAACCATCACCTACGTTTTTTTCGGGGTCCCCTTTCATTCATTCATGATTTATTTGACCTCTTTCTGTCACCCATGAAATAAAAGGACTCAGTCGCTCATCATGATGTGTTGTTTTCCGTTTCGATCGATTAGGTTTCGAGTTTAATTTGGGGATTTTCGGATTATCATTGAATTGATTTGGGTATTTTCGATTTTCCTTCTTTTTTTGGTTGTTTATTAAGCGTAAAGATACCAATTTGCCCCTACTTAATTATTGTGATAACGATAATATTAACAGTAGAGAACATGACAATATTGAAAGAGGCTCCTTCTATTATATAGGTTAGTGAAAGAGGCCAATTAAATCAGGGTGAGTGAAAAGGGACCCTGGATATAACATAGTTGATGGTTCAGCCTTTTGCCCTATCTATAATGTAGATGTTTCGAAAAGAAATAAGTTGTGTGCTCCCTTTCCCCCTTAGTCCCGTACCACTTACTAGTTTCGTCATTGTCAGGCGAGAGACTACTCAAAGAATTGAAACATGTTGATATATAGATAGGGTATCAAATTAATTAATACATCCAAACAAAACTACAATTAGAGGAATCCATTATCTTTAACTAGTGTATTTAAGAAAAGTGTGAGATCGTTACACTAACGGTCCATACGCACCCTAGAGTACACGGAGGAAGTAAATAATGAGATGCGCCTCACCTGATCGGGAGATTAGAGTCGAATAAAGAGGCGAGACTGTTGGTGCTTTGTACTCTAGTTCCTTACCAGTTAAGCTATGCTTCGGAGGCCTTTGACTAGTGTATTTTTGTATGATTAATTATTGGATTTTTATTACTTGATTTTCTTTCAATTATAATTATGAATAAAGGCAATTCTCGTCTATATCTTCGATATATATTCATAGTAATGTGCTCCCAACAAAATCGATTGAGTTCACATGTAACATTTAATTCGACAATACTATATCGATTTTTTAAGTCGAGCATTGTCAAATCGTGTTGGGCTTAAGCATGACTTGTTATACACACCCAAATAGTGTCAATTTTGAAGTGAAAGTACTATTTTGCCCCTTTATTTGTAAATATAGTGTTTGAGAAGTTTCATTCAAGAATAAAATAGTATTTTTACTTGAAAAAACACTATATGTCAGGTTGTCGGTAATCGGTATTTGAGGAAGTTTGATTGAAGGAGTTCGTATAGTGTTTCCCGGTTTAAACCTATGGGCCGGTTGTCAAAATTGTCTGGATTGTGGATATCCTACTAACGCCCAAAGCATTCGGCCCAAAATTAAACCCTAGCCACCTTCTCTTATACAATCAATTTCTTGAGCTATTTCAATATTTCAGAAATAGAGCAGCATTTCAGGGCTCAGGCTTCCTTCCAGCAATGGGTAAGCCTCTCTTCGTTGACTTTATTTTGTTTATGGAGACTAATAAATTCATCAAACTAGCTACCTTTTTATTTTTATTATTGTCTTCTCAAAATATTGTTACTCTAGTTCAATATGGTTAAATTTTCAATCTTTGTAGCATTAGTTTGAAACCCATTGGTTTCTTAGATATAGTTGTAAGTGATTGGTTTTATAGTGTAAAGTATAAGAAAGTAGCTAGTTGTATATATTTTTTCTGGTTTTGTTTTTCTCAATATATGGTTGTTATATATGAATATATGTGAATTAGTGACTAAATTTGTAATCTTTTTAGCAATATATTGGCACCCACAAAAAGTAATGTGATAATATGTATAAATTTGATTGATTTCATATTGTAAATTTTGTAGTACTAGCTAATTGTATTGTGTGTGGCTTCCCCCCTCCCGTTATAGTCGATATAGATTAATATATGTGAACTAATGAGTAAAGGTTCAATCTTTTGACAATATTTTGCATCTCGCAAAAAGTTTTGTGAGAATTTGTTTATTTGTGATCGATTTCCTAGTGTAAAATCCCTGAAATGTGGTAGTTGTTGCTCTTATCATTTTCTGGTTTTGTTTTCTAAGACGTGCTTGTCAATATTGAAAATATGTGAACTAATAGTTCCAACCTTTCAAGCAATATTTTGAAACCACCAAACAAATTGTGTGATGAAAGCTCAGATTATACATCGGTTTCCTAGAGTAAAATCTGTTGTTCTCATGGCATTGTAGTAAATTGATTGTAATTCCACTCCTGTATGCTTGATAGCTCAACGTATTCAGCGAGAGTTATTATGACAAGGTGTTTCTTTTGGCATTGCGTCAATGCATTTAATATATTGAAAAATATGGATGTGTTGAGCTCATATGTGTTTTGTCACTATGTCCTTACCCACCAATCCACCATGTTCACGAATTGATTTATTTGCATTTTGACATGGGATGTTTATCTTTATTTTGTCATGAATTTAAAAATTGAAGGTGCATATTCCTATGTGTCGGAGCTATGGAGGAAGAAACAATCAGATGTGATGAGGTTCTTACTTCGGGTTAGGTGCTGGGAGTACCGTCAGCTTCCTTCAATCGTCCGTGTGACGAGGCCTACTCGCCCTGACAAGGCTCGTCGTCTTGGATACAAGGCTAAACAGGTACTTCATATATTCTTTGTTTCTTAATGTTTGGTTGTTAGTAAACTCTTAGCGAGAGCTTAGTTACTGCGTTGTTCTTGTTCTAGGGATATGTAGTTTACCGCATCCGTGTTAGACGAGGTGGGAGGAAGAGACCTGTCCCAAAGGGTATTGTGTATGGTAAGCCAACAAATCAGGGTGTTACTCAATTGAAGTTTCAACGCAGCAAGCGATCTGTTGCTGAGGAGCGTGCTGGAAGGAAGTTGGGTGGTCTAAGGGTCCTCAATTCTTACTGGATCAATGAGGTACTCACCTGTATATTAGTCGTTATGCTTTTAATGAAGTTCTATTTGATTATCTTTAGATCACACATTCAGACTACATTTTATTCATTTGTCGCCCATCGTTTTCAATGTATTGCCGCTTTCAGGATTCTACCTACAAGTACTATGAAGTGATCATGGCCGACCCTGCCCATACTGCTATCCGTAACGACCCAAGGATCAACTGGATCTGCAACCCCGTCCACAAGCACAGAGAGCTACGTGGTCTTACATCCGCTGGAAAGAAATTCAGAGGTCTACGTGGGAAGGGACACCGACACCACAAATCCAGGCCATCAAGGAGGGCAAACTGGAAGAGGAACCAGACCCTCTCTCTGCGCCGTTATCGTTGAGGGGCATGAACATTTTGGCGTACTTCTTTACACCTCTGGTGGTTTTGTCGTCGAGCTTGTTATCTGGTTACACCATTTTTGTTTTTGTTTCCTTAAACAACATTTCTAAGCTTATGGCATTGAGTGCCATGTCAGATTGTCTAGCTTGTTTCATTATAAACATTTCCTTGGTATCTAGAGTTGGGTATTCTCCTATAAATTTGTGTATGGTCCAAGTGCCTTTTTCTCTCATTTCCTTTATATTGTTTTTCTCTCAGGTCTGATATTATTTGAGGTTAGAAGTTATCTTTCCGTTATGTCATGTTCGTTGTGTATAAGTAAATCTTCATCCGTTGAAACGTTTGTTGCCATTATAATTTCTGTTGAATTTTAAAATTGTTATATCGTTTGCTAATTATTTATAAAAATAAAACGATATATACAAGTATATACCAGCACTAAACCTTTTAAATAAAAATACAAAAAAAATATTGCTTTAGTTTTAAGAAAGTCACGTCTAAAAATAGAATAGCAGCACCTCTTTACAGCAATACAAGTTGTATAATTTGACCAATCGGATTTCTTCGTTAGTGTTTTGGTGCAGGTCTTCGAAAATCGTCTCCCAATTATCACAAAGGTAAGATTACATATTATCCGATCTTCTTATCTGTGTAAACGGCTACGTCTTATAGCATGTTGATGATGTCTAGCATAAGCCTCAATTTGAAATATTGCACCTTTGTGCGAAATAGATCATAGTAACACATAAGTACATAGAAAGAAACTCTTATGTTGGATGGCTACATTGTGAGTATTTGTTTTGTACATCACCAAAAAGCCTTCACAAAACTATGGAACGAGTGAAGTGCCCATTTGGTGCAATTCCTAAGGGTCATGGACCATGAAAATATAGATACCCCTTTGAAACAATAGAAAACGTAACAGAGAGTGTCGCAAAAAAATGTTTAAGAAGATTCCGACCCCCTCTTTTGAAACAAGAGAATGGCGGTTTTGTTACGTTTGTGATCGTCATGGACTTCGTTCCTACTCAAGAATCAGAATCAACTATCCGATACAAATTGAATGCATTATCTTGTACAAATGTTTGACGATAAGTTTTTTAATTGTTGGCTATGGCAACTAAGTCATAGCCGAAGACCTAGGTTAGTGGTATTGGTGACGAGTATGATGCTATTAGGGGAATTTAAGAATTTCAAAGTACTAAAAATAGAACTTCATGCATGACTTTTCAAAGCTCAAAGGCCATTTAATAAATTAGGCAAGATTTTCATATGAAAAATAGGATGGGTGTGAGGATGATGATGTCACACTCTATCATTGTTCTAATATTTCAATGGAGGTCATGGGTTCATTTTAACTAGTATGATATCGTTTTGATAAAAAAAAGAGAATTTATTTTTATGAGATCGAAATTTCAAGTAACATCTATCTAGATATCAAAATTTTTGTTATGCACGACATCTACTAAACACGATGACTTTTTCCATAGATGGCATTTAGCATGAAGACACTTATGTATATCTAAGAGTGACATCCCAACAATTATTCATGCCAATGGGTTACAACATACTCTCGCAATTCCTTCATTGTTGTCATATATTTTTATTTCAAAATACTTATCTTTCTAATATAAAAAAAATTATATTTTCAATATACTTTTTAATTATTTATAATTTTAAGATTCCTTTATTTATGTGCTAATATCTAGAAAGACAACTGAAAACACAAAAATGGAGTATATGTGAGTCCTTGTATCATTTGATTCATCAATTTAGTAATTCAATCAAATCCATGCATTAATCAATCAAACAATTCAACACCAATCTATTACTCCATCCGTCTCTAAATGATTGGTACATTTTGACTATCATAATCAACAAAATAAGATTTAAAATGTAAATAACTTTTATTCTACATAGTAAAAGATTATAAAAAGTTGATATTTGAAAAATATATATTGAGACGAATTTAACAAAATCTCACATGACTATTATTTCTTATCAATTTTTTTAAAATTTGACCACAAAAATCAAAATGTACAAAGCATTTAGGGATGGAGGGAGTATCTCTCAAATCAATTGTTCTTACAAGTTCTTAAAATTGTATTCTCTAAGAAATGTTCTAATCTTACATACATAAATTTTGAACTTTTACAACAAATTATGTGTATTAGAATTATATGTCCAATAATTGGATGTGATCAATCTTGTTCAACATTCTAATTTGGGAAAGATACCAATTACTAAGTAGGCTTCAAGGATCCAAATTGATGCAGAAGTCAAAATTAGCCATGATTTCAATTGTTTGAGGTTGACCGATTTTGTGTTTAGTGATTAAAATAAGGTACTAGGAGTAGTAGTTTTGCATGAGCACTAAAATACTTGTGTGAATCTATCAATTGTCCACTTGCCAAATTAAATTCGATTTGATATTACCAGTTCTCGAAATGAAATATTTTCTAAAATCCAACTCTTTATAATTTCACATTTAAATTTGCCTGATTTGGATAAATTTTATAATAAATGATCTTATAAAAAGTTTCGATCTCATGAAACTCGTGAATGGGAGCAAATAACTAAGTCACTTTAAATAATGGCTTTTTCGTTCTCATTTTTATATTCCTAATGGTATATTTGTTTGATCACTTGCAGCTGTACATTGATAAATGACAACTCTTTAATAATTGAACATCTATTTTATTTTTATTGACTTCACATTTTTTAAAATATAATTTTAATCATGAACTATCTTATATATTATGAAGCTCCCTCCGTTTAATAGTATATATTATAGAAAATTATAAAAAAAATATTATGAAATATTTTGAAAAACGAATTCAATTACATTTATTTATATTTTTCTGACGAATGAATAACAAGAAATTTGTGGTCATAGTTTAACACGAACTCTCAAAGTGTCAATGAAATTGAAACGGAGAGAGTAGTATATAATATAAAATTTTCTTTTTTACTTTATAGTTTATAAATTTAATATCAACACAATTTATTTTTATGATAAAAATCAAAATTGAAGATAGGGAAAATAAATTAATTTTTTGTTGTGAAAATTGATGCATAAAGAATAGCAGAAAAAGGGCATGGGCACGCAAAACGCCATGCACTTTAGCATTTGTTCATACGTATCAGCTCAATCAAAGGGAAACGTAAACAACGCGCATTAATATACATATACGGTATACCATATACTACTACTACCTCTGTTTCTCAAATTTTAGAGGCTTTTTAGCCGATTGTCCCTGAACTATACAATTATTTTTTATGTGCTCATATATTATTTTATCATTTTTACATGTCACTTGAGACTGCTTTTTTTAAATTTTAAATAATGAAATTGACTATTGTACCATTATATTATGTGTCCAACTTTCTATCATGTTAATATTTTATATAAATAAAAATAAATCTCACCCCTTTCTTCCTCAACCAATGTCAGGGCCATATAAAAATAATAAATAATATAGAGACATAAATAAAACAATTGCATAGTTTAGAGGACAACCAGTTAAAATGCCAATTCTATGTTATGTACTACTACTATTTATACATTTGGTTACCAAACTAAGTGTAATACCACTAACTAATCGGTTATATAAATATCGCGTCTTAAATGAGAAAATGAGAAAAAAAGTATAAATAGACGATTTTTAAGAATGAATAATGTATTATAAATTAATTTAACTACTAAAAGAAAACCACTTACAAGCATTCCAACCACATTTCCTATCAAATATCTCTAAATCAACTTCTTATCACTTGATCATAATTACCTTTTATATTTGACACATAATTATATTTCATTAACTAGAAAACTAGAAATTTTCTTTAAAATGAGGAATCACTAATTTTCTCTATTTTGTTGATTTTGTTCACTTCCTTATTATATATTTGAAGATAGGGAGAGATTTAGTAACTCTCTTGCAAATGCTCTTAAGAAGGTATGAATGAATAGTCTAGTGGAAATGGCTCTTGCTAGTGACTAGAACGTCTTGAGTTCGAAACTCACTTCATCACTAATTTACAACAAAAAAAACAAAGAAGGTATGAATGAATAGTCTCGGTGTAATAAAGAATGATTGGATTGAACGATACTTTATATTACATTTAATTAACATCATCACAATATCAATGACGTAGTCTCCAAACAACATATTGAATGATACTTTATATCATGTTTCGATACATTCACGCGTAATATCTTGCTCATTTTCTACAACTTTTTGAATAAAATAACACAATAATAATAATAAATTTTATCCAAAATCAAATCTAACCGCAAAGATATCACACAAATTATGAAATCTCCATATATAATTATATCGAAAATCAAATCTAACATCGCACATATCACGCAAATTATAAAATTTCTCTATATTTAATTATATCGAAAATCAAATCTAACATCGAACGCATCACTCGAATTATAAAATCTCCCTATATATAACCCATGGTCCCTCCTATACATAATCGTATACATTTATTACCCCCCCCCCCCCCTCCCCCCTTCCAACCCAGGTACTTCATTTGCCTGGGCTTTGGAGTCTCCCAATTGAGCTTCGCTCTTCTCTTTCACACTCTAAAGACACATTAGATTTCATTTTTGGTGTTGTACGTTGCGTAAGTAAAGAGGTACGTTCACTCAATTATGAACTACTATTGCTTATTTATGGCTATTAAATCTATTTCTTTTTGTTGGATTAAGTAATATAGAGGTACGTTTATTTGACTCAATTTTGGATTATTATTGTTCATTTATAGTAATTAATTCTCAAAATTTATTTTAATTTGTTGTGTGTACGTTATTAAAAAGGTACGTTTATTTGGCTACAATTTTTAAATATTATTGATCATGTATGGTTATTAAATCAACCAAATCTCACAATTTAGTTCAATTATTTTCATTGGGTTAACTAATAAATTAGGGAGTTTATTTGACTCAACTTTTAGTTGTTATTGTTCAATTATGCTTGTTAAATCGATTAAACCTCAAAAGTCATTAATTTTTTTTTATGTTGGAATAAGTGATTGAAGAGGTATCTTTGTTTGACTCAATTTTGAACTATTTTTTGTCTCAATTTTGGTTATTAAATCTTATTTGTGTGAATACTAAATAAGTCTGAGATTATTTGATCATTGTATAAATGAAGTTCATTTTGTCGTTTAATCTTCTCAGCTATTTGAATTTTCACTATCTAGCTCCCTTGTTTTGAGTTTTGTACGTCGTGTAAGTAAAGAGGTACACTGTTTGACCCAATTTTGAACTATAGTACTGTTAATCTATGGTTGTTAAACCGACTAAATGTCAGAATTTACTTCGACTATTTTTATTAGATTAAGTAATTAAAGAGGTACGTTTATTTGACTAGAGTTTGGACTACTATGGAGTATTGTTTGTGGTAATTGAATCGACTAAATTGCGGAAATTATTTCGATTGTTTTTATCGGATTAAGTAATCAAAGTGGTACGCTTATTTCACTCAATTTTCAACTATCATGTTTGTTTGTGGTAATTAAAAGACCAAAACTCGGAGATTAATTCGTATTTTTTGTTGGAATAAGTAATTAAAGAGATACAATTATTTGACTATAATTTTGGACTACTATTGTTAGCTTGTGATAGTTTTTTTTTTTTTGATAAGAGCTTGTGATAGTTAAATCAACTAGATCTAGAAATTTAATTCAATTTTCTTGTTGGATTAAGTAATAATTAAAGAGGTATGTATTGATATTAATGGTAATTAATGCTCAAAGAGTGTTCTAGATTTACGAAGTTTAGCTGGAGACTGACTGAGATTGAGTGACAGCTTTGTAATAATCATTTTATTGATATAATAGGGAAGTTAAACACTGAATTATCTAAAGTTTATTTTTACTATATCAGATTCATTTTATTTTCATTCACGATTTTGGATTTCGAGGTAAAATTTTGACTATGTTAATCCATTCCAATCCATTTTAAATGACATTTTATCCTGTTAATATTGATTATCATTTTTGCAAAATTTGGGCATGACCACCTCAACTATTTTTTTGTGAAATGCTATTTTTACCCTTTTATTTTCGTTAACATTCAGAACATACATCATTTGGCCCCTTTAAGTTTTAGAAATTTTTGCATACAAACCTAATATTTATATCTGGCCTCCCTTTATAAAAATTCTACTTACTCCCCTGTATATGTATGTCTATATAGTATATAGTTACTGAAGGGCAGAACTTTCTATTTTTTAGCTGCATTTGGAAGACTGTCATCAGTTGGATGTGTGCAATTGGGAGACATTTAGCTTGGGAAGATGAGCCTGAACAGTTGCAGAACTAATGAACGTGATGATGAGGTGCTCTCAACAGATTCACCTATAACTGATGAGGGTGGGAGCAGTGAGGGAAATTCAAGTGGAGGAGCCATTTTGAAGAAAGGGCCGTGGACCTCGGCTGAAGATGCAGTTTTGGTGGAGTACGTGAAGAAACATGGTGAAGGGAACTGGAATGCTGTTCAGAAGCACTCCAACCTGTCTCGTTGTGGGAAAAGCTGTAGACTGAGGTGGGCAAATCATCTGAGGCCTAACTTGAAGAAAGGGTCTTTTACAGCTGAGGAGGAGCGTTTGATAATTGAGCTCCATGTCAAGATGGGTAACAAGTGGGCACGGATGGCTGCACATGTAAGTGTTATTCACTTTTACATAGTTTCCTCTGTAGTGGTTTGCACCTTAGGTTCCTTTTGCGCTGTGTTGATGCAGTTACTGGTAAGAAGATGTTTATTTAGTCATATAAACATGTGATTATGCAGATTTGCAGAACAATTACTTAGTGGTTTACTTTGGCTTCTTGGAATACGGAACCTTGCTTAACAGTCTGTGGTCATTGGTTCTCGTGTTTATATTCATGTTCTTAATCATTTCTTGATAGTAATTACTGAGAAACTGATCTAATTTTGTCTTGCTTTTACTCCTTATTTCCCCTGCCACCCCACCTATGTCTTTCACATGACATGCCTAAACCTCTACTGTTTGTAATAGGACCTGACAATCTATTATACCGAGAGACATGCTATACTGTAAGTTTCCTTTAGTTAGTAGTGTCAAAAAAACAATAAAGGGTGCCATTGTGCAGTTCAGCTTTCAAAGTAGTGTCTAAGTCTCACGAGTAGTAATTTAATTGGAGGCCATGAAAAGCAGGCGATAATT
This sequence comes from Echium plantagineum, assembly GCA_003412495.2. Lineage (NCBI taxonomy): Eukaryota > Viridiplantae > Streptophyta > Magnoliopsida > Boraginales > Boraginaceae > Echium > Echium plantagineum. The sequence continues at coordinate 9,979,199 of CM016566.1, read as the reverse complement.
GTGATTTTGATTACAATCTGTTAAAGCTAACTACATGGTCATTATCTGGGATAATATTAGACTCCTAAAGTTTCATAAAATGGTCTGTATTGCAAGTTGGTGCCATCTAAAGATTGCAGGCTGCCTTTAATATGTATTAAATAAAGATGATGATGGTTATTTTTTATTGTATGCCAACTAAACTATTAAAGAACTACTGCCTAATGCGTGAAATATTAGAGATATTCTTTTCTCATTCATTAGTATCAGAGAGTAGTTTTTAGCGGTTCAGTTACATATATCTGAGGTCAAGGTGTATTGGAATATGTACACGTTAACATGTTCTGAAGCTTCTCACTTCCTAGTATTTCATCATCGTGTCTATCATGCAAGTTATAGATAATATGCTAATGGTTAATGTTTTCAAACGCGGCCTCAAATTCTTTGTTATCTTACACAGTTGCCTGGAAGGACGGATAACGAGATAAAAAATTATTGGAATACGCGGATAAAAAGGCTTCAGCGTGCTGGTTTGCCCCTTTATCCTCCCGAATTGTGTGCACAAGCTTATCAACAAAACCAGCAGAATCCTAATGATAAAAGGCTCGGCACTGAAGAAAATGGAATTGATCTTTTGCAAACAAACATTTATGATATACCAGATTTCATGTTTGGCGATATAAGCACCACTCTACCGTTCATTCCGCACATGCCACCACTCCCGGAATTTTCTCCTGCAAGTGCACTGATGAAAGGTCTTGGTTCTCCTCAACTTTATGGCTTTGTCCCTTCTGTACGTCCTTGTCAGAAACGTTTTCGAGAACCAGAGCCGCTTTTATCGCAGTATGGTGGTGGTATTTTTTCCCAGTATGATGTCTCTAGAAGTAGCAGTTCTCAACTCCATAATGCATGTTATCCAAACCCTAGTTCAATCAACAGGAGCGCTTCTCCCTTCGGTGCAAATCAGGGCCGCCAACCCCTTTCAACTGGCAACTTCTCTGCTTCTAAGCCCATGATTGGTGCTGTGAAGTCGGAGCTCCCTTCACTCCAATATCCAGACACTACTTTAGATGAATGGTCGGCTATCCCTTCCCTTCCCCCACTTGAATCAGTTGATTCATTTATCCAGACTCCTCCTTTAGGACCAACCCTGTCTCAGTGTCCTTCACCACGAAGCAGTGGTTTACTAGAAGCTCTTGTTTACGAGGCAAAAGCATTAAATGATACCAAAGATCCTTCATCAGAGAGAAGCTCAAATTCTTCTGTAGCCACACCTGACGAGTTGACTGGTTGTTCTCCTTTCAAGATGAGCTCCACAGAATATGAAGATTACAATAAATCAAACTTGGACTTTGGTAAATCATCAGCATCTATTTTTGCTGACTGCACTCTTGTCGGTGTTACGAAGTCTTTACAAGAAGAAAATCTGTCTACTAATGGCTTTCCAGGCAAGCACTATTCTTACTCCGTTTCATATTGAGAATCCCTAACCAGTTATAGACAAATTTGTAGTCTGTAAAGTGATATAACATCCAGTTTTATTATATCTGTTCGGTATCATTTGGACTACATCATGATGCTTTTCAACGTTGTCTCCCTCCTCTTAGTTATGTTTTCTTCTTAATGCTGTTTCCTCCTTGCCTTGAACTCCCTTTGCTGTTTCTGTACGATGCAAACTGAGTAGGCTTCTCATGTACTGCTTGACACTAATATTTCTGGGTTGGCGTTATTAGTTCTTTAATATTGCGATCCCGTCCTATTTCTTTTTTGTGACACCGAGTGTGGTACATCAACACACAAGTAAACGTGCCCCAATGACTAGAAAGGTTGAATGGTTGGATAGTACATAACCTTACCCATGTTAGATTTAGAATCAGATTATATCCATTTTGTTGACATGGGTTCGTCCATCCTTTAATGATGAAATGTGCAATCAATTCAAGCTCTTTGTTTACTTAATCTATTAGGAGGCCTATGCATTAACAATCATACTTGACTTCCGCAGGAAGTGGTCTGAAATCAGAGCCAATGAATTATTCTTGGAATTTTGATGAAGGTGAAAAGAGTGAATCAACTGAGCTTAATTATTTAAGACCAGACACGGTACTTGGTTCTTGCTGGCTTGGACAAAGTACATCTTGTAGCAAAGCACAAAGCACTATAACAGATGATATAGCAGCACTGTTGGGAGATGATTTAAGTAACGACTTCAGAAACACGGTAAATGAAACTGCAGCTTCAGTTGACTGCTTTGGATTTGGTTCTTGCTCTTGGAACACTACGCGTCTGTCAAACGTCTGAAGTTTCTTCTGTTTGGTGGTACTTACTGATGATGCCTCCACTGAGACCACGCCATGAGATGTACTGAAAGTAGTTGTCTCCATGCTCCGACCCTTCTAATTTGCTCCCCGGTGGCATGGATCCCTATGATGCACTAGGACCCCAACCCGGGTGGTTGTTTTTCGATTATCTCACAATAATGGCCGCCAAGTTTCCTTCGAGTGGGTGATATATCATGAATGTTGATGGTGTGTATACCAGGTGGATGGATCCCATATCTTAGATTTGTTATGTACTTTTGAGTGATACATTTCGGCATATTTCAATGTTAAAGATATTTTGTAAGACAAATATGTGCACAGAGAGCATCCTATTGGTTCGTGAACTTGAATACATTAATATGCCTCCTGGCCTCCTCAATGTCTCCAAGAGACTAGTATTTAAGCGGACTCCTCGAACATGAAATTCTTGCATAAAAGTACACACTCGAGGAATCCTCATTGCCTAGTTATCATCGATGCCTATTACATTCCCGCAAGGAACACGTTATCAAGCAATTTATTAATGCTTCCATGAGAATCTTGTTCAGTTGTTTTCCATCATTTTGCTAGGGTATGTTTTTGTACCAAAAGACTCCAATTATTTCCACATGTACTTTACGTCAAGAAGATATTGATAAAGAGTCATTAGACGTTACTATGCTAATTATAAATCCAGAAGGGGCAACTGATTAGAAGAATGCAAACCAATTACAAATCCAAAAGGGGCAACTGATTAGAACAATTCAAACCAACACGTATTTATAAAGACGAGGACCGAGTAACACGTATCGACGACAAGTTACACCCAATACCAAAATGGTGATACAAGTTCAAACATCAGGCCAAAATAGTGTTTCCCCAGGAGGAATTCTAAGTTCAGTGCTCCTAAGACGAGTCCACATCAGTTTATCTTCGCCCTTGAAAAATCCATCTCGGGATGCTGCACGAAGTAGTACATGTTGAACAACGTAAGTAACTAACTCTACAAAGTATATCTGCATAAATGTGGGGTTAACTGAGGAAATGGAGACAAATTTCTCACCTCAGCCATAAATTTCTTCAGAATATCTTTCTTCTGCATTTCATCACTTGATGGAAGCCCCATAGATTTCTGCCGCTGATCGAACTGCGTGTAGTATATATTCATCAGATAACACAGAAGCAGAAACGTGACAGAAAGATTGAAGGCGGAAGAAGCCAACAGATCGAAAGGGTAATCTTTTTCAAAAGATCCATACACCACAAAGAGATAAGGAGACTGATACTAAAATCAGAATATGTATATGCTCTACATTAACAGAATCTTATGTATACTACATTAACAGAATCTAAATATATTTGAAGATTATATTAAAAAGTACAGCATCCCTACCATCATCTTTTCCACAGTAGATCGTGTCTCTGGGTCCAAATCTGACAGCTTGCTGCTTTCAGGTTCTACTTTCTGCGTATCAATTACAGGCTCACCCTTGACCAAATACTTCCACCATTCCATCTGGTCATGCTTGGTAAGAAGTACAGAAATAGATTTTTGATCCTCTGCAAAAGTAGTGGACTCGGTAAAGCTAATTAAATTTGTTGTTCCATGAAGTCACTATAAAGCAAGGGCTACCAGCATGCATACATGCAATTTATGGCCATGACACACCAACAAAGGTAAGTGGACCAGTTTGAGTGAGAGTGACCTAAGCAATTGTAGCAACAAGTCCGACTAGACACACAATCTGACTCCAAACATTGCTCAACCATTGTATATACGGGTTAATTATATGATAAGTACTACACAACAAGCATGGCCACCATTTCAATGTGAAGGTTAGAATATAAAGGGCATGCTCAGCACAGAAGGACAATAACTAAGGCCAAAATACTTACCAAGGCTCCAAAAGCAATCGTCAACTTTGATAGTCTTGTACAGTTCACCCTGCAAGGAGATGAAAACCAAGAAATCATCTTCCAAAACAATATGGAAGTACATCTAATAGACTGAACCAAAGTCGCTTATACTTAATAGAAGAATAATCATGTGAAGAGTTCCACACATACATCGATTATAGGAGGCTGGCCCTTGATTCCAATTTTAAGATGATTTTTCTTTATGTCACATACAATAAACCTTGCTTTTGTGCCTGGAGGCACTGGTACATTGACAGTCACCTCTTGCAGGGATTGAACCCAAGAGTAATTATCCATATCGAGCCCGTTACCACTGTTAGGAGCTGTAAAAAATAGCAGATCAAAGTTCAGGGAACACTGAGTGTGACCAAATCTACAAAGAAGTGGACGGATTTCAATCCATCTACGAAACTACATTAATGAAAGTATATACTACAAGCAAAACCAATTATGTTCGTTTCTTAAGATCCCCTCAAGGGAGTATGACATCTAACTCTTCAATTGTCAAGTTTAATCAACTCATTGGGCATATATATAACTTGAGAGATCAACATATACTACACCCATGTGAAAAAAATACTCTTAGCATAATTTTCAATAGTCAAAATTGACAAACTTCTATGCTTTAGTAGACATATGTAACTTTAATTTGAATCTAAATTCGTCACATTAATAGTGAAGTTTATCAAGAATACCCTATTGAATAGGGTATATCTTTTCATCATATATTATACAACATGTAAATCAAAATGGCGCATTACACTAACTACGCCTTCTTATCTATTGTGAAGTAGTAGATATGGTTTACGCTTCACTGTCGGGTCAATTTGGTGAAATTTATTCAAAATGCAACACTACAAACAATCACCCTTTAAGCTTTCTTTTATATTAATTACCAAATTGTATAAGCATTTATAATAATTCAATTATCGAAATTGAAAAAGTCGATGTCAAACAACTGATTTAAAACTGGACATCACCAAGTATGTACCTTTAAGCCCTTTCTTGTCCTCCTCATCCTCCTCCTTCACCTCCTGCACCTCCCTCGAGGTCGTTGATTTGTCTTCAGCTTTTCCATTTCCCTTAACAATCTCTTTCTCCTTATTCTTCATTTCTTCCTCCTTCCTCTTAATTTCAGCATCAACTTTAACCTTGACTTTCTTCACCACCGCGTTGACTTCCGTCAAAGCTGACTCCTTCTTGAACAGATCCGTCTCCGCTGCTACGAACTCCAGTGCCGCCTCTATGAATAGCAGTGGGTTTGCTACATTCAACTCCGCCGTGAACTGCTTCTTCACCTCTGGGGCAGGTGGTGGTGGAGAAGACGGTGACGGCTTCGGTGCCGCATCTTCTTCAACGTAATCGGAGAGGATCGCCATGATTTTGAATGAGGGTTTAGGGTTTTGTGACTGGATTGATATGGGTTTTGGGTGATTTTGTGAAATGAATTGGGGGAAAAGAAACGAAAGGATGTTTTTATAGGGGATGATTCCAGAACATTGTTTATAGGGATTCGAAGTTGCCAATGGTTATTAACATTTTAACATATGTTATAAGGATTATTTCGGAAGAGGGGCTCGATCACTTGATGTCAAGTTTATAGGTTTGTGTTTTACCGAAAAGGATTTATGAGTATTAAAATGTTTGTCGCTCGATCACTTTGCTCGAATATAGAGTTGACTCTTAACTCGGTATTGTAACGATACATTTCTTCTTTTTTCTTTGGTTATGCGAAGATACACTCGAAATAGTCTTGAATTATTGTTAGTAGATACGGAGTACTATCAAGATGTTTTCTTCATCCTCTTATTAACAGTTTAAATAAATATACGAGTCCTTTAATTTTATAAAAAATCGTACAAACTTAATGTTTAAAATCATTAATTTCATTACAGATAATACTATTAAAATTAGAATTAGTATTTTAATCGAAATTCATCTAATTTAGTTTTCAGTGGAATCCCTGATTATCCTAATCCATACACTAACCTGATTATTCTATATATATAAAAAAAATTAGATGAATTTAGGTGGAATTTGTTATTCACCTGTTTAAAACCAAAATAAAATACAATTTTAATTTGATGTAAGTAAACCTAGCTTAATGTAGGTTAACATATTCTGCTTAATTTCTCCTCAATTCATTTACCTCCAAATCGGTGGCTAATGATAAGTTAACGAATAATTAATTTAAAATGAAAGTACACTATTAATGTTTTTCCTTATACCTATGCTATTAAAATTTTTCGACATATTAGCTATTAATGTTTTCGACCCTAATACATAAAAATCCATCTGTTAGACTGTCACTATAAAGTGTATCAACTGATACACAAATTATTCAATTAAGCACTAACATTTTATAATTGTATGTCAATATTAGGATTAACATTTGCCATAACAACGAAATTAATAACCCAAATAGAATATTAATACAATCAATGGAAAACTGATTTTTAATCTCATATTAGAAGTATTCAATTAATCAATTTTTCATGTCAATTTAGACCGATTTCATTTATTTATTTTAATATAACAAGATTTCTAAATTTTGAAAATTGAAATATTAATACAATCATTAGGAAACTGACTTTATGATTGATATTTTTATGTATATTGTTTCATATAATAAAAGATAGTGATATCCAAATCGAAATTATTATATATATTCACCTAAATTCATCCAATTCAAACATACCATAAACCTCAACCCGATATAAACACACAAATTAATTATTTATACCTCCCTTAATCAGACAAGATTACAGAACAATTTGTTATTACTACTGTAGCTCTTTTGTTCTTGTTGCAAGAGTTGCCCTAATCTGATAATCTTGTTAATTTTTACGCTTTTGCTATCCCAAATACCCAAATAATCTCAATGAAGAAGAAACTCGACACTCGTTTTCCTGCTGTAAGTCTTTCCCCCGAAAATATATTATTTCTTGTTGGGTTTTTATATGGGTTTTTTAATTTTTTAATTTGATTACTATTCTTTGATCTTTTTATGGAGATGAGCTATTTTAGACTGGTTGGAATTTCCAAATTCGCATTGTATAGCTTGTTCCAGACAGGCTTTTCTATTGCTTTGAGAAATGTTGATTGATTTTCTGTTGGGTTTCTTAGTATTGAGATAAATAATTTTGTGTTTTGTTGATTTGAGCTATTTTTGTGTAGTTGGAATTTCGAACTTTACATTTTTATAGCATGTTTGAGGCATGCGTTGATTATTATGAGCTATGTTGATTGATTTTATGTAAATTGGAGCGAAAGGTTCAAACTTTAGTACATCTTAAGAAAAAGCGAAATTTGTTGGGGTTTTTATGGTAGTGACTTCTGAATTATCCCGATTCAGGCTTGATTTACTTAAATTATAGTAATATTCATCAATTTGGGTACAAGTAAAGTAATTTCTTGAATTTTGTTATGGCCTGGAGGCTGGGAATGTTTTTACTTATTATTATCGTGTACTCTTGTTTGGCTTAAAAGTTCTCGTTTGGATACATTTTTACAGGCTCGCATCAAGAAAATAATGCAAGCAGATGAGGATGTTGGGAAGATTGCAATGGCAGTGCCTGTCCTAGTGTGTAAGTAGTGAATAGTTTTTTCTGTAATGAAGCTACATTTCTTGATTGGATTCTTTCTTGTTCTTATTTCTCTATCAAATGGTGCAGCTAAAGCTCTAGAGTTATTCTTGCAAGATCTTTGTGACCGTACATATGACATCACACTCCGAAGAGGAGCAAAAACTGTTGGTGCATTGCATCTGTGAGTGAATTCTCATCCTTCTAATTTATAATCTTTTATTGACTCCATGCCGTTAAGTATGAATCTAGGATACCTCGGAAACAATTGGGCTTTGTGCATCTTGTGGGGGCAAGAATGGCCGTCTTTTTTGGGCATTGTCTACTTGTACCATGCATGTATTCTTTAACTTCCATCTTTCAATGATGAATATGGCAATTAACATAAACCATATTATGTAATAAAATAATATTGTGGTTATAGAATTTGAAGTTTTGTTTAGTATATATCCTTGAGTTAGCGAAACCTACAGATTTTTGTTAAATAAATTACCCATTAGTTATGACTTATGGTATAGTATGTTTTGAGAAGTTCATCATTTACTCATTTAGTAATGGTGTGTTTTGTTCTTTCACTTCAACACTACGGAACCTGTCCTATCTCCTGTTCAAGTTGCCTTTAACTTTTTAACGTATCATATTTGTTTGTGTATGCGTGTTTCTGGTCTTCAGATGTTCGTTAATCTGCCTTCTTCCTGCAGAAAACACTGTATTCAAAGTTACAATGTATTTGATTTTCTGCGAGAAGTTGTCAACAAAGTTCCTGACTATGGTCATTCTGATGCTACTGGGGACATGTCAAAGAGGAGGTAAGGATTATTCGTTTCCTTATAATATTTCTCTTCTTCATGTTCTGTTACCTTCCATATTTTTTTTCATTACCTTTTTATATTCGATGATGCCAAACTTATCAATATTCTCCAAATATTTAGAAAGGTGGCAGGTGACGAGATTCATGATAGTGATGAAGATTTACACCGCAGGGTGGTAAGATGGCTCTCCCTCTTAAGCTTGTCCATTTAAATAAATATTTAGATACACATAGTGCACACCTAAACAGATTTTGTGGTGCAAAATCATGTCTTATAATTTTTGCAACCTAACTTTACATAGTCTCATGAGACTTACTCTATTTAGAATTTTGCTATAATATGAAGGCAAAATAATATTAAGATGATCACAAGTTGCTTCATTTTGCTTCATTAGTGCTGTTACATCTTAATCCATCTTATGAGGCCTAGTTTTTTCGTGCGCCCACTTCATTTTTGAATTGCTAGTCAAGAAATCCTTTCATGTTCAATCTTCCAGAAGTAAGCAACTATTTGAAGTTTAAGTTAGCATATTATTGGAACTTGGGAAGATGAAGGTTTAATAGGATCCACACACATGCCCACAGAGCTTAGGTCTTTGGCTCTTCTATTTTTTTTAGGATCATTTATATTCTATAGTATTAAAATATAACTGGATATTTATTGGCTAGTCTCTTGAACCTCCGGTGCCTGTATCTAAAAAATTATTTGGTTAGTTATGGTTTAATTCCTACGATCTGCTTAGGACTGACATCATAGGTTTACAGGACATGTCCCATGGGGTCGTTGGTACCCGAGGAAGGGGAAGGGGAAGAGGTCGGGGGAGAGGTCGTGCGAGGAGTACAAAATTAGCAGAGCAAGAGCCTTCAGGAGAGATGGGGGTTGAGTCTGTTGCAAATGAGCACCACCATAAGCAATATGTCAGTCATGTGAGAGCTGCTGAAAATTGTTCAGAGATAAAAGAATCATTCAAAGAGAATGTTGATCCTTCTGATGGGGCTGAATATGTGGGGAATTTTGATTTGAATACTGGCTTAGATGATACCAACAGTAGAAGAACTACGAGAGTTGATACCGATGACATAACTTCTACTCCCTCTACAGTAGCTGCCATTCCTGTCACTTGTACTGCTGATACAACACACTCAAAAGAAGACGAATATCCAGAGCTTTCTGAAATGGACAGGATGGTCGTCGATCCTCTTCAGGTTGCCCAAATGAATTCCAGATTAGACGACGTCGATGAGGACTATGATGAGGACGGGTAGGCCAACTTATTGTACTAATGTCAAATTATTAGAAGTAGAGAGGTGATCACCCTTGTTAAGAGTGTAGTTTCTTTTCTCCCTCTTTGATCTTGTTATGTATGCCATGATTGACCCCAGTAGTATTCTGTGCTAAGTGCTAACCATAGATTCTTAAATTTACCTAATGTTCTTCTTCATTTGATATTGTCCCATCAAGCGTAAAATTATAGTTCATAATAATCATATACTACAATCGAAATTACGGTCAAACGGTTGGTTTTACTTCTTCATTATCTCAAGTAGAGTTGTATATAACTCATATAAGCTTCAACTAGGAGAAATTTGGAAGAATGCACCCTTTTTAATGTGTTTTTTAATTTTTTTAATTTTTGCCTCCCTCTATAATTTCTTTGATTTTCACAGGGTTTCCTATGATTTATCTAAATTATCCTCTTCTTCCTCACATCTCTATCATTTCACATCCACCACCACTGCTACCACCATCACCATCACCATCACCATAACTAACCATTATATACCACCACCATCACCATCATACACTATCACCACTCACGTTATGATGAAGACTAGCTGTTAATGATTCTATGTTTTATTAAAATATTTATTATTTATATTATTATATAATAATTAGACGAGCCCACTAGATTAGGGTTGTCTGAATAGCCCACTTATGTTAGGGTTTTGATAATTTTACTATAAATAATTGGTCTAGCTAATATATTAAGGAAGTTGATTATTGAATAAAATTTTGAAAACATTTGTTTTCTTTCATCCCAAAAATATTTATCAATTGTTCTTGTTGAACAAGTATAATATTTTTGAAGCCTTAGCCTTCGATATTCACGCGTGAATCAACGAAAGCTTTGAAGGATAATATTGTCGTTATTCATTAGAATCAACGGCCTTATTATTCATATCTGTAGCGAAAGCTACATATCTGTTATTATAATTCAGATCCGTAGTTTCCGCTACATCACGTTATCACCACCGAACACCAAATCCACTATTACCATCTACCTCGCACCACATCAGACCATAGCCTCACCACTACTAAACAACATTTACCCATGCCACCTTGAAATCGCCACCCCTTACCCAACCATACCTTTAAAAACTCGACCATTACCCCACCATATCCCAAAATCTAAATTTTTATGGTTTTTTGGGATGGTGGGGGAGGAGAAAATGTTGCGATTTAGGATTTCTATGGGGGAGGGGTGATTATTTTCAAGCTTTTTTATGTGCATGGTGGTTGGAGAGGTGTTTTTAAGGTTGTAATTATGATTGATGGTAATGTAATATGACGTGATGTAATGTTGATGATGGTGGTTAAGGGCGGACCTAGAGGGGAGGGGGGATGGACCCCTAGGTCCATTAATATTAGTAAGTTATATTATATGTCAAGTGAAATAAACAAAAACATTGATAGCTCAGTTGGCAAATGGATGCTCCAACAAGTGGGTTTGAATCGCCCCACCCACTTGGTTTCATTCCGGTTTTGACCCTGGGGGTGGTTTGTTGGTACATAGCATGTACATGTGTTGGATGAAGTTTTTCACTACACCAAGTGTTAGCAACAATGCATTAAAGACGTTAATTCAAAAGAAGCATTGTGTCATATGATTAATCAAGTCAACTCCTTCTAGAAGAATCAAGAGTGATTATTGCTGATTGAAGTAATTTATGCTGCGGACATAATCACCTAAAGCCCAAGTTATTACAAGACATAAATGTTGTCGTGGTCAACAATAAGGAGGAGCATTTATTCGGTCTTTGTCAATCAATTTGCAGTTAATCTCGATTGACTGATTAAATGAGATGAGCCGAAATGCCTAGTATAAAAGGAGCTGGTGTCCTCACTAGTACAACACATCTCTTATCCATTCTATTTACTCATACACGAATAAAGCTTTTAAGCAATTTGTGTAATAGTGTTCTAGGCTATTTTGTATAGAAGCACATTCTTCAAGCTTCTATACTAAACTGTACAGTTGTTGTTTCACAACAATAGTGAGGATTGTTTACTACAATTGAATCTTGTAAACCTCAAATCACAAGAGTGATATAGCCGTAGGGAGCCGATTTGAAAATGCATAGTTTAGGGCGATATATAGTATGCGGGCATACTAATAAGTCCCTTATTGTAAGACACTTTTCATATAGTGGAATGTTCCCTCGGGCAGGCTGCCCCCCGGACGTAGGTGCTTGTGCACTGAACTGGGTTACCAAGTTTTCCGTGTTGGTTTACTTTCTTGTCATTCATTTCTATCAAACCAATTGTTTTAACATCTGGTCTAACACACGTAGTGGATATAGAACTTTCATGGTTGATGTGTTTTTGTCGTTGTTGTTGGTGGGTATGTGATGATGGTCGGGTGGGGAATAAGTAATGGGGTTTTGTTTTGTTGTTGTAGTGTTAGGGGAATGTGATGTTGATGGTAGTATTATTGTAAAGAAAAAAAAAGAAAAAAAAGGATATATTAAAGAAGATGGGGATGGATAATTTAATCAAATCATTGGGAGAGGGGCAAAAAGAAATTATGGAGGGGGTTAAAATTAAAAAAAACATAGAGGAGGGGCCATTGTTCCAAATTTCTCCTCGAACTAGATCAATTTTAAGAGAAATTTGGAAGAATGCCCCCTTCCTTAAGTTTTACTTTTTGCCCACCCCCCTCCCCGTCGGTTTTATTTAATTTTCCTTTTACTTCCTCTAAAATTTGACTAATTTGCCTTTAATGAACCCCCTATTTCTTTGATATTACTATCCCTAATCTCTTCTTTCTTCTTCTTCTTCTTCTTATGGTTGGAATGTTGTTTTCAATCAATTTATTTGTATTGCCAACATAGGAGTTTATTTGGCTTTGGGGTGCCACCCGAAGCACATTTTTCATATCCTTAGCTAGATAAGCATCATTAAAGAGTGTGTTAAAGGACATTCCTCCCTGGCGATCGAGACTTGGCAAATCCCGACTGAACGTCCGAAATCAGAAAAAAGGGACTTGCATCGGGACTTGGCAAGTCCCGTCTCGATATCCGAAATTAACTACTATGCAAGTCCTGCTTCAAGATCTGAAATCAGCTACCAGAGGATTCAGATGGAGGTTAGAGGTTGGAGGATGATCGGGACTTGGATCGGGTGCAAGAAGTCTCGATTCAACCACCGATGCTCACAGAAGTGTGTTCAAAGAGAAAATTGCCAAAATAGTCCTAGTAAATATGTGCAAATTGCAGTTTGGTTCCAATAAATATTGGGTCTGGAGAAATGGTCTCAGATATTGGTACAAATTATAAAAAAGGCAGTTTAATCCCAAAGTTAACAGAAACATTAGTCTTAGACGAAAAATCGTGATTCTCGCCAAATTTGGGGCAAAATCGAAACTTAAACAAAATTAGAAAGGCATATGAACAACAGAAAGATCCTCATTCTCTTACGATAGAGCTTTCTATTCCCTACAATTGTAAATACCAAAACTTCATCTCCATTTATCCTTCATGCATATAAACAACATTCCAACCAACACAACTACTTGCATTTTTAATTTGGATATTGCATTGTTCCTTTTTTAGGTGGAGAGGCGGGGGTGTCCAATGATAATTTGACCAAATTGGCACATTGAAGCAAGTGCTACCTCTTGATTTTGGCATGTAAAATTATTATTTTACCCTTCACTCAAAATTATTGTTTTACCATTTATATGAAAATTACTGTTACACCCCTCTTGAGTTACTAGCAATCTAAAATTACATATTTATTAACCAAAAAAACTAGCAGTATTTATTAAACTATAATTACATATTTATTAACCTAAAAAATTATATAGTTCTTCAGCCGCTATGTTTCCTAACGCATCATAGTGGCTGAACGCAAGAGGCACGGTCTGAACTTCGAGCTCGATTCACGCATCTTCACGACTCACCAACGTTCAATCTCCTTCAGAAATCAGTCTTGAATCTCATTCCTTTTCCATTGGTATGAATTTGGAAACCTAACTCTTCCAACTCTTTTTCTTTTTTTGTAAAATAGCGATGAATTATGACTACTTATGGTATTACAAACATTGAATACAAAAATTCTTAACTAAGAGAGAGTTAGAGTATAATATGAGACAAATTTATCTCCAAAAGATTCGAACCGATGACTCTTGCATAAAAAGTTGAGTCGGATGCCACTAGGCTATTGAGCCATCGGTTAATTCTCTCAAGGGCAATAATGTATTGAGAGAAATTGAGCACATTATTGCTCTTATTTTCTCTCAAGTTTTGAAGGCAAAACAAAAAATATTGCTCAATTTTAACAGATAGATACTTCAGCCCGTCATTTGAAAAGAGGATTAGTTCAGCCCTTCAATCGAAAACATTTGGAACGTTTTGATTATCATAATAAGAAAACAAACCATTAGTTTATCATCTGGAAGATAAAAAAGGTTCTCTCCTACTATATCATTAGGAGACTGAACAAATCAAGCAACACCCCGAGTTCCCCCAAACACTTCAGTAGTACTTTTGAGGGAGTCCCATTGAAGCGTTCAGGGGAGCTCAAGGTGATACCTGATGATCTTTATCTATATCGCTTATTCGCTTTTCTTTTCTTGCAGTTACAATGCAGGGGAATACCCTATTTTATAGGTCGAGTAGCTATGATCCTACACATACCAATTGATCACATAAGTAATGGCCTTAGACACACAAAAATCCTTACTCTTGAATATCTGTTGTGTTTGAACCTGGCCAGAGTTGTGGTTTGCATGCAATAAGAGAATCAAATCTTGAAGAGTGACCACACTCCACATAGCTGATCATCTTTAGATACTTGATTTTATTCCACTTTCCAGTTTGAATATTCTGCAATTTTCTCTCCAGTTGCAATACATTATTCCACAGTAGACATTGCATGCATGTAGTTCCATTTTCCAGTCAAATTAGTGACAGCATTTCATTACAACAACACATTCTATTTGATTCTGTTTCTTCAATCAACTACCCGCATTTTCGTCTAGGTTCATCGGTGCCATAGTTTATTCCAAAAGGCGCTATAAATATGGCATCATCGACGCCTATTAGTGCATCAAGTGAGCAATTGGATAAAAATATAGATAAATCAGAGTACCAATGGAGTTCCTTCGAACGACTTCAGTGAGGGAAGCTCGAAAACTAAATCCTTCTCAGTGAAGTGTTTGGGGGAACTCTTATGGTTGTTTGATTATCAACAGATGCACAAGAATTAATTGCTAATTTGCCTCAGTTTACAGGTGATAGGACTTCATATCTTTTCTATTTACGTATGTGCTTGTATTGTATGCTCCATATTTTACATTATCACATTATATATATGTTTTTGCTATTTATGTATTTCTTCGTTCTTGCTTTTTATGCTTCGAGTCCAAGCCTATTTTTTCAACTAATAAGATTAATGTGCGTTGTATATGACATAAGATTCAATGAAAAAGTATTGGTGAACATATTAAATTTGTAATTGATTGATTTAATAAGATTCAAATTAGTGTAAGTTATTTCGTCGAGAATAATTCCTTAGTTTTCACTTTTCACTATATACATGAAGGCTTAATTTCATCTCGGCACCTGAACTTTTAGAAATATACCAAATAGGCACTGACGACCATTTTATCCAAGTAGACACCTGGACTAGCACCTAAACTTTCGTTTTTCACAATTTTGTTAATTTTTCAAATTTGTAATTTTACGTGGAGGGCAAATTAGGCATATTACACTTAAAAACTAACTCAAGTACTATTAATCTAACTCAACCTCAACCCAACCCCTATTTAACCCCACCTCATTAATATCTAATTCAAGACAAAACATCTCTCCCTTTTCAACTTCCATCATCTTCTTCATTCTTCAACGAAGAAAAGTCAAGTTTCTCACAAACCCATCATTCTAAAAAAGAATGAATCGTTATCACAATTGCACCAAAAAATTGAATATTTATCAACAAAGTTGAATTTTTTACACAAAAATCAAATATTTTTACTCAAAATTGGGTTTTTATTGGTATATGTTTATGTTGTGGAATGCATCAGAAGAAATATGAAGTTTTTCTTTTCATTTATTGGTCCGATTTCGAGTTCACATGTATGTTTTGGAGTCCGAGTGCTGTTCGATTCTTGAAACGGTGCGTAAATAGTTTGGTCCGATTTTTCACCAACAATTAGCAAAAGGTTTTGTCCGACTTTTCGACAATAGTTCGCAAAAGTTAGGTTTGCTTCCAAATTTACACTTATGTATTTGTTATATCTAAAATTAAAAATAATCGTGAAGTATGAAATCGTAACTATAGGCCGAGAGAAATGATAGTTGAGAATAATTATATTTTTTATAAGTCCAAAATTACACATAAAAAATTTCCTTTCAATTCATAAGTTTGACCTGTATCAAAATTGTTATATCAACAGTGAAGTAATAAATTAAAAATAATGTACAATATATTTTAAATATACTTCACAAAATATACTACTATATACCTTTACAAATTGTATTAAATAATATATTTTCATAAAACATTGCACAATAGGCGAGGTGAACTAAAGCGAACTAGTATTTGGTTCGATTTGCTAAATCTTGAATTTTAACTATCGATTTAATATTGAGAATATCCACAGATTCACGAGACGAATAATGCTAGTCGAGTCAAATCTTTGTAAATTATAACGCCTCCAAATTCCAATAAGTCCAGTTCATAGATCGGCTGAGGTTCCGGATCCTATCAATAAAGTCGAGTCGCATCACATTGAGTGTCAATAATACTGAATTCCAATTGCGAGCCAGCAAGCCCTAGTCCTTACGATCAAACCCCTAATCCATTTATTATTTTCCAAATTATATAAACTATCTACATCAAATTAGAGGTATAATATTTGCAGAAACAAATTCAGCTTTTCATTCTGGATAATAATATTTTTAAATAGTTAAATTAAATTATATACGACAACTTACGAATTTTTTCAGGTGCAAATGTTCAAGAACACTTTCCAGTCAGGGTTTCTATCGATCTTATACAGCCTTGGGTATGTATTTTGCATTAAATTATTATTATTTCAATAATACTGCATATGATTCAAAAATATTGTTTAGTTTTGAACTTTGATGTTTGACTTTTTACAATATGAAATTTAAATTTTTTTTGTATATGATGTATCATATTTAGTGAAAATATATTTTTAAGATTTCTCTGTTAATATGATAATTTTGCTTAAAATTAGTGTTATGTGTATTTATTAAGGAGGTGAAGTTTGTGAATTTTGACTATTGAACATCAAACTAGACTAACGCTAATATTTCGTGAAAATATCAAAAGGTATTATATTTAACTTAATTTGGCATTGTTATGAACTTATGATAATTTTGATTTAGATCAATGTTACATGTATTAATTGAGGCGGTAAAGCTGGTTAGGTTTGACTATTGAACATAAAACTTTTACTATTTTTTTAGTTTTTTGTTACTTTTGTTCTCAATCCTTGAATTTTCATATTGGATATTTTTGGTTATTTGATACTTATTTTATTCTGTATCAGGAGTAAGCCGTTGCAGATATGGGACAAAGAAGGTAAGTTGAATCAGTGTTTTTTATGTGATATTATGCCTTTCGTGTTGCTCCACACATCACAGAAAGATAGTCGAGTTTTGAATTGTGATGGTAGGCTAGTGAAGTTTGAGCACAATTTTTATTTATTTGTATTCTGGAGAAATATATCATAACATGGTGTTGTCAACATAGTATACCATTAAGAATCTGTTTGATTCAAATCAAAGTTGTGTGTCTATTAAGACTGCTACACTTGTTGTTTTGAACTTGAAATGTCATACCTCAAAATCTGTTTTGGATGGCGGGAGTATTATGTAGCTGAATTATTATAATGATGTTTTGGAATGTCGATAGCTACAACTATATACCTGTTTGTTCCATTAGTCTAACAATCTAGCTTAGTGAATGTAGTTCGTGCTAGTCTTTCTCTTGATTATGTTGTTATTAGCTCTTCAGATAGTTTCATTTTCAAGAATGCTTAGAAGAGAAGCTTTGAAACCTAATTTAGCTTACTAATGTTAATAGTTCTTTGTTTATTTTTGTACATTTATTTGTTGCAGTTGAAGATGGCCATGTGAAACGGTTACAAGATGACGACATACAATCGAATATCTTAGAAATAGTTGGTACCAATGTGCAGTCGACATACATTACTTGTCCTGCTGACCCGAATGCTACACTTGGCATAAAATTACCTTTCCTTGTTATGATTGTGAAAAATGTGAAGAAGTTTTTCACGTTCGAGATTCAAGTGCTGGATGATAAAAATGTTCGGAGACGGTTCCGAGCTTCTAATTATCAAGTGTGTAAGTCTTACCCAAGATTTTTATATATGGTTATCAGTCTACTATTAGACATTTTTTGCATCAGAAGATATTTTTCTCTATTATCTAAAGTATTAACTAGTTTAACACGGTGTTCCAATAAAAATGTGTATATCATCTTGAATGGCTTCATCATTTCAAGTTACCTACCAAGCTACCACATTCTTAAATGGCTCCACCCTCCCCCCCCCCCCCCCCCCCCTCCTGCCACAGCCACACACACACACCCTGAATGGCGTTAGTCTGCTCTTGCACCCTTTTTTTTAGTACATATACCTCTATCTACTTAGATATTGTCTACTTATTTGTCTTGCCTAAGTATTATGTGAATTACTGGTATTCTTCAATCCTTATCCTTCTGTTATTATTGCAACTCCTTAAAAGACCAATCTTGGATGCATGAGTGAGTCATAGAGAAGGTTAAATTCAGTTCAGAACATTTTGGAAAATGGAGAACATTGTGAAAGTATTGGATCATTGCCTCTACTTTCATATTGGTTGGTTGCAAATTAACATGTTAACTTATACGATTTAGGCTGTCACCCGTGTGAAACCATATATCTGCACCATGCCGCTAAAGTTGGATGAAGGATGGAACCAAATTCAGTTGAATCTTTCTGATCTGACAAGAAGAGCTTATGGAACCAATTATGCGGAGACTTTGCGGGTTCAGGTTCATGCCAATTGCCGTCTTAGACGCATATACTTCTCAGACCGCTTGTACTCCGAGGAAGAGCTTCCACCAGAGTTCAAATTGTACCTACCAATGCAGGTTGGCCAAATTTTATCCTTTTACTCAATCTTATAACATTTTTGTCATTTCACGTTCGCCCCTTATTTAGATATATTCTCCGGAGCTCACTTATTGTACTTCTTGTTTGCAGAAAGCTTAGAGTTATTTTGTTGAAAAGAAGGCCAAGTTGCGGTCAAATGGACTGTTCATGATGTTACCTCGAGTTTAGCCATGTTTGCACGAGACTTCTGTGTTGTGTTCGCTATAAATTACATCGAATTGTTATGGACATGAAGAATGTCTTGGAAGGCTGTTTTATGTTAATTATAGATTAGAACCATATCTGACTTTCTTTTTGTTGGATATATATTTGGTTATGTAGATTATGAATTATATTACCTCCAGCCCCCCCTCCCCCCCCCCCCCCCCCCCCCCCCCCCCCCCCGCCCACCCTTGTTAGAAATCATGTGAAGCGTGACTTTCTGTACCATTTCTATTATTGAAGATGGTAATATTTCTTGCAATTTCAGAGTTAATAAATATCAGACAAGCCTCATGCTTTGAGTAGTTTGTGTTACCATTGTTAAAGATTATTAATCAAGCCCCTATACTTCAAGTATAACATCGTACAATGGTTAAGATTAAGGAACATGCTTTTGACATATCAACGTAACATATTTCATTATCGTAAATTCGTAATAGAGAATGTCACACCCTTGGCGGTACATTCCTCAACCACTCATTGTCTCATTACGTTGTTTTCATATATCACTTTTCTATCCAAGTCTACACGGTGTTATTTCGAAGAATATCAGGGTTTTTTTTATCGACAACCGGGTTGTAATAAAAATTTATAACCGACAACTGGTTTACGATATAAACTTATTCATAATTGTGTAGGAAGTTTTAAATCCGATTAGTTTAAATTAGTAGTGGCAAACAGGTGTATGTAACTTTATGTAGTCTGATAATTATGTAGTTGTTCTGCGTATCAATCACTAGTTTCTAGTCCTATATGACTCGTTAAGAATTTTAGTTGATAATCGAACTTTCTAGTCCTATGTGACTCGATAATCATTTTGGTTGACAATCGAACTGATTTTTCGAGTTGAGTAAGGTGCGGGTTTCGGGCTACCCAATTCGCTGACATCCCTACGGCCCTACCCGTCAGACTCTTCTAATAGGAAGCCCAACAACGTTCCCATGGTAGCTCATAGGCCATAGCCCATCTCCAACGTCTCGACCTCCACCATCCCCATCCCCCAGCCAACACTACCTCCCCCCACCCCCACCACCACCACTTACCCGCACACGCACCTCCACCACCATCACTACCCAAAATGCTGCGAACCACCACCTCAACCCCACCACTCCTCCACCGATACCTCCTGTCCCTCCTCACCCAATCAAGAACCATGTCTCAATCCACCTCCATCCCAAGAAACCAACAGCGCATCCGTGACCACGCCTTCGACGACTACATGGAAGTGGAAAAAAAAATCCGCAAAGTTCACAAATTCCAAGACCTCATTTTGACACAACCCAACTCCTCACTTTCCATTTCAAGATTAGACAACTTTGCTAGACGTTTGGGGTTCAAACAATTCGAAGCCAACCAGTTTATCCTCAAATTTCCACACGTTTTTGAGGTGTTTGAACACCCTGTTCAGAGGATTCTGTATTGTAGGCTTACTAGGAGGGCACTTGAACAAATAAACCAAGAAAAGAATGCCCTTTTGGCTCAATTGCCTCAAAGTGTTGTTAGGCTTAGGAAACTGTTAATGCTTTCCAATTCGGGGAGGATTAGATTGGAACATGTGAGGATTGCTAGGAGGGAGTTTGGATTGCCTGATGATTTTGAGTTGTCTGTTGTTTTGAAGTATCCTGAGTTTTTTAGGTTGTTTGATGGGAAGGAGAATAGGGATAAGTATATTGAGGTGGTCGAGAAGGATCCTCACTTGGCGGTTTGTGCTATCGAGGGTTTGAGGGAGAGGGAGTATAGGGAGAAGGGTGTTGATGCTGAGGATGTGAGGTTTTCGTTTATAGTGAATTTTCCCCCCGGGTTCAAGATTGGGAAGTATTACAAGATTGCAGTTTGGAAGTGGCAGAGGCTGCCTTATTGGTCACCTTATGAGGATGTGTCGGGGTTTGATTTGAGGTCGCTTGAGGCCCAGAGGAGAATGGAGAAGAGGGCTATTGCGATGATACATGAACTGTTGTCGTTGACTGTGGAAAAGAAGATTACTTTAGAGAGGATCGCGCATTTTAGGATGGCGATGAATTTGCCTACCAAGTTGAAGGACTTCCTCCTTCAACATCAGGGGATTTTTTATATATCGACTAGGGGAAACCATGGGAAGCTGCATACCGTGTTTCTTAGGGAGGCTTATAAAAAGGGAGAGCTGGTCGAGCCGAATGATTTGTATTTGGCAAGGAGAAAGTTGGCGGACTTGGTACTCATGAGTCCTAGAAAAGCCAAGATGAATACAGAATTGGTTAACTATAGAAGGGAAGAGGAATGGGATAGAAATAGGCATGGTGGACGTGGTTACATGGACGAAGAATATGACGATCATATAACTGAAGAGAAATGTAGACAACGCCGAAACACAAGAGACTACACGAACTCTGATGTAGATGATGGTTCTGAGTTGGATTACACAGACGACGATAGTAAGTGTCGAGAGCCTATTGTTGAGACCAGAGAATAGTTACATTCGTCATACTTTCAAGCTCCATTTGCATAGCCGTTGTCATGACTCGTTTTGTGGATAGTGCATTGTTGGTTGAGGTGATGAGTTAACTGAAGAAAAAAGTAGTAATCTTCACTGAAAAACCTGTAGTATTGGTTGATCGATTCCGTTTGTACTCCGTTTGTTGAATAATTGTAAGGGCTAGGGGATGAGGGATACCGTACTTCTATTTATTTTTAAAAAGGCTTATTTTCATTTTGGACCTTGAACTATCACGTAAGTTTCAAATTGGACCCTGATATTATCATAAGCCTCAAATTGCCCCTTATACTATGTTTTGTCTCATTTTGCCCCCTCAAATGCCAATTTTAGATTGAATTTTGTTTTAAAAGAAGGGCAAATTCGTATTATCACATATATCAAACTTTTGAGGCGTTTTTACAAATAATTAATGATAGTATCAGGGTCCAATTTGAAACTTACGTGATAGTTTAGGGTCCAAAATGAAAATAAGCCTGAGACTTATTTTTAATTTAATAAGTTTTGTTGTTTGTGAATTGTGCCCAAAAGTTTAATATATGTGATATTTCTACTTTGGCCTTATTTTAAAACGAAATTACATCATATTTGGCGTTTTAGGGGGTAAAATGAGACAAACCATGGTATATGGTCCAATATGAGGCTTATGATAGTATTAGGGTCCAATTTAAAATTTTCATCATAGTTCAGGGTCCAAAATGAAAATAAGCCTTTTAAAAAATATTAAAATGGTCCGTATATATTTCTTATTTAAAAATTGATTCCAAAAATCAAATATATATTAAATTAGGTTTTTAAAAATTTGCAAGAATGATCAATTAAGATAGTTCCAAGGAGTAAATTAATGGCTTATTTTCTTTTGGCCCCCTAAAGTATCCACACGCTTGCGGGGGGCCTCCCAAACTTTGCTTCTTTTCAAAACAGGATTCAAACTATTCTTCTTTTGAATTTACCCCCTGAAATGTCAAATTCAAATTAAATTTCATTTTAAAAGAAGGGCAAACTTGGAATAACACACTTATTAATATTTTGGGCATTTTTTAATAATAACAAAACTACATTTTTCAAATTAACCCCTCATTCTTCCTCACACCCAACCCCAACACCCACACCATCTATAAACCCAATTCTCATGTTCATTCATTCTAAATCAATTTTAATCTCATTTACATCCTAAAAACATATTTCCAAAAACATCAAGCTTCATCAACGTGGACAGATTTAATAGAAACCTTGGCATTTCACCACTTATTCAATTCCTCTGAAGATCCAAAACTTGCAAACTACTATTACAAAATCCAGCACCCACAGATGCAACACTAGTAAACAAATTAAACCCGAGCTGAACAGTCCTAATCGACGCATTACAAACTGGAAAAATCAATGTACCAGCAGGTATCACTCCACTCAGCTCCAAATTCCTCGGGTTCTTCAGAACATTCTCCAATCGAAATCGACGCACTACTCCAAATTCAAGCCCGAGTTAAAAAGCATGTTTCCTATTGTGTACTCGTCATTGCATGGTCATGCAACTTTCCTTACAACTAGAATGAATGTGAAGGGCAATGGGTTATTTGGGATCATTAACTATGCAGAAAGGGGCATGATGTTCGATACCGGGTTAAGTTACTCGATTATAAGTGGAGATTACTTTAAGCCTGATATTTTTTAGCCTTGCTGGCTTGGTTATGGAGGAGCATGGGCCCCCGAATAATAGCTACCTTCACACCAAAGCAATGAATGAACTTATGAAGGCTTTGCCAGACGATTTGAAGATCAAATTCATGCACTTCTTCAACACTATTCCATCAGAGGTATTCCGTCAGGAGGGCCCCACATCACCTAAATTTAAGAATAGCTGTTATGGAGATGAATGAGTTAATTCTCACTTTTTTTTAATGAATTTCAAAGGTGTTTGTGTTCAATTAAGTTTATGTTATAGAACTATCTCAATCTTCGAGCTTGTCTCGTTTAATTAATCTGTTGCCCTGGTGAGTGTGACAGAAGTGTGTTTAATTTTAAATTATGAACATTACTGTTTTCGTTTCACAAACAATAGAAGCTATGAGTTTCATACCATATAATTGGGAAGTATCATAAGATTGTTGTTTGGAAGTGGCAGTGTCAGCTTATGAGGATGTGTCGGGGTTCGATTTCAGGTTGCTTGAGGCTCAGAGGAGAATGGAGAAGAGGGCTATTGCGATGATACATGAACTGTTGTCGTTGACTGTGGAAAATAAGATTATTTTAGGGAAGATCACACAGTTTAGGATGGCGATGGTCGAGCCGAATGATTTGTATTTGGCAAGGACAAAGTTGGCGGACTCGGTACTCATGAGTCCTAGAAAAGCCAAGATGAATACACAATTGGTTAACTAGAAAAGCTTGTTATTTCTATCCTTGCGTGCTATTACGCTAGGTGTTTTGAATGCGAATACTTAGATATTGGCTACTTACTTGGAAGTAAAATAAGAATACTACCCTTAGAAATAGGGGAGGCATGAGGGGTAAAATAGGACTTTCACTCCTAAAAAGGATATTTGGGGAGCAAAGGAAGTACCTGGTATGATTGAGACAGTTGCAATAGCAAAGCAAACATTACCACTCACCATGTCTTTCCCACCTTCCAATTGTTAGGTATCTGAGTGAATTTAGGAGTCAAATCTCTAACTATTCACAATGTTGGAAACTCTAGTGCTCAACCAATCATAAAATAATTATTCCACTTTCCAAAAACAATGTAAATTTTCTAATAGTAAAAAATAAAATAAAATATATGAAAAAGCCATCTGGCTGTCTTTATACCATTATTTTCCTTTTCTTTGTCCCAAATTAAAAGGCAAAATAAAGAAACATCCTCTTTTTTCTGAGTTGCTATATACACATCCAAATAATGTTTTTTTAAAGAGTGAAGTGTTATTTTACCCCTGATACCCCCACATTTAATGCTCAATTAGGGGTAAAATAGTCCTTTGACCCATTTACTTTGTATTTGTTTAATTATTTAAAAATTTATCCAAACACCCTTTTCAACCAGAGACGAGAAACAACCCAAAAAAAACATCCATTTCAGCAAACCAACAATAAGACAAGAACAAAAGCACCTGTTTTTTTGTTGTTTCTCAGTTTAAGGTTTTTTGTTGTTTCCCTCCATTGGTGTTTACGTCATCAATTCAAAAGCTCAAATCTTTTGAAGAAAAAACCAAAACCCCTTTTGAGAAATTCATAAGAAAAGCTCACCTTTTTCATGATATGCATCAAATAGAGAAACCATATTGGATACAATTTGGTATTCAGCATTGTGTTTGATATATTGCGACAGAAACATTGGTGGGGTCAATTGTTTCGTGTTGTTTTCGAACAAGAAATGGTTGATGGGTTGATAATATTGCAATTGGTATTTATTGTACAAAAACAAATTGATCTTGGTTAATAGGAAGACAAAAAGGTGTGATCTTGTTTTTTTTTTAAGAATTCGGCTTCTGTTATTGCAAGAACTCGAACCCGGACCTAGCCATTCGAGTTGTATCTGGTGGCCAATAGGCTAAAAAAAGGTGTGATCTTGGTTGATATTATTGAAGCATGCATTAGTGGTACAAAGATAATTTAATATTGATAAACAGGAGGGGAAAAAGGTCTGATCTTTTTTTGAGAAAAGGATCGGGAGGGTGAAATGAGCAAGGAGTTTAGTGGAATTCTGAAGGTGTTTGGAAACGTAAGAAAATCAAAAGTTTTGAGGAAGAGGAAAACAAACAAGATTTTTGCACCCATGTCTGTTGCACATGTTGATGATGATGATCTTCATAAAGATGTGGAGGTCTATCATGTTGAGAAGGTGTTTCAAAATGGAGATATGTATACAGGTGAATGGTATGATGGATCACCCAGTGGAAATGGGAAATATTTGTGGAATGATGGTTGTATGTATGTTGGTGAGTGGGAGAATGGGAAGATTAATGGTAAAGGGGAATTCAGTTGGCCTTCTGGTGCCACATATGAAGGCCAATTCAAGAATGGATATATGGATGGTGAAGGTGTTTATACAGGTCCCGCTAATGATACTTATAAAGGTTCTTGGGTGTATAATATGAAACAAGGGAAAGGCACTATGAGTTATGAGAATGGCGATCATTATGCGGGGGAATGGCGCCGTGGAAGGCCGAGTGGGCAGGGGAGGTATTTATGGCAGAATGGTAATCAGTATATTGGACAATGGAGGCATAGGAAGATGCATGGAAGTGGAACAATGACGTGGGCAAATGGGAATCGATATGATGGAAATTGGGAGGATGGTTTGCCTAGAGGAAATGGTACATTTAGATGGGCAGATGGGAGTTTCTATGTAGGTGTTTGGACTAAGAACCCTGAGGATCACACTGGGTCTTATTGTCCTTCAGATTCACAAACTGGAGATTTTGTTTGGGATCCTCAGGAGCTATATGATGTTCATTTGAGTGAATGTAAGGTTATGAGAGGTGGAAGGATACCGATGTATCCTTCAGAGAAGAGTGTTCATTGGCATTCTGAAGTTGAGCACCAAAATGAAGGAAAAGATAGGACTTCAAAGGCAACTGATGCAGATTTTGCGAGACCATCGTTGAACGAGAGGAGGAGCATTGGAGGAGGACGGAGTATTGATTCTGAATCTGATATAGGCTCTGATAGTACTCGTAGTACTCGTAGTTTTTTACCACCTGTGGTTGTGAGGAAGGGAGATGAAGAGGATGAAATTCGTTCTTATAGTAATGCAGGCTCTTATAGTAACGCAGGTACACCAAAGGAATCCAAATTGCATCAAGTGATCATAAAGCCACCAAAAAGGCAAGGCAATACTATTTCGAAAGGGCATAAAAATTATGAACTTATGCTTAATTTGCAGCTTGGTATCAGGTACATATTCATATGAAAAGTTTCTATGTTGAGCGAAATATTCCATTTTCGTAAATATAGTCCTTTACTTTGTGCTAGTATAGAATCCTTGGATCCCTTATATTATTGTCTAATTTCAGAAGTAGTTGTAATATATTGCTACAATCATTTGATCATGATGCCTTGATGATGCTAGTTTCTGTTATAATATTTCGCATAAATTTTATGAAGGCTCTATTTTTTATAATGCAACTAGATCAATATTTTCTTTGGTTGAATATGTGCTGATGTAGCTAACTCATGGTTCAATTGCTTAGACATTCTGTAGGAAGACCTGCTCCAGCTAATACTCTGGATTTAAGATCTACGGCTTTTAACACAAGGGATAAGCTGTGGACCAAGTTTCCTCCCGAGGGATCTAAACACACTCCTCCTCATCACTCGTGTGAATTTAAATGGAAGGACTATTGCCCATTGGTTTTCAGGTCCGAACATTGAGTTCCATAGTAATTCATGTCTTACAAAGATGTCATATGTGTTTATGATCAGATATATTGCCTCAAATCTCTCTGAATTACAGGCTATTTCTTGTTTGTGCCTTTCCTGAATATGTATTATGCAAATCATATGACCGTTTCTCACTTTCTTGAAGAAAGATATTATTTAAACACACGAGGATGATTTAAATTCCACAGACTTCATCAAATACCTTTAAACATTTTCAGGACCCTGAGGAAATTATTCAAGGTAGATCCAGCAGATTACATGATATCCATATGTGGAGATGATGCCTTAAGAGAGCTCTCATCGCCTGGAAAAAGTGGAAGCTTTTTTTACTTGACTGATGATGACAGATACATGATAAAGACGATGAAGAAGTCAGAAGTTAAAGTGAGTATCTTTCTTCACTTTTTTTACTGGTAGTTCTATACTTCAAATGTAAACGATCATATGATCCTCATAAGGATATGCGAAGTTGCAAGTCTGAGTTCATGATGCTATGTTTTCATCACTTGTAGGTGTTACTGAGAATGCTTCCAGCTTACTACAAGCATCTCCGAACATTTGAGAATAGTCTAGTTACCAAATTTTACGGTCTTCATTGTGTTAAGATGACCGGGCCTACTCAAAAGAAGGTAATTGAAGAAACTGGCAACTTCTGTTCAAGACTAAATAATTAAGATATTTGAATTTGATATTGAATTGTTGAGCAGGTGAGATTTGTTATAATGGGGAATCTCTTTTGCTCTGGCGTTAACATACATAGGCGATTTGACCTGAAAGGTTCTTCCCTTGGCCGCTTGACTGACAAACCCGCATCTGAAATTGAGTCAACCACGATTCTCAAGGACCTCGATCTTAACTACATATTTAGACTGCAAAAAGGTTCCTTCCAAGAATTCTGCAGGTAGAAACACTCACCAACATAAACTACGGATAATGTCCTCCTTTATGTATTTTTTTTTATTTGATGTCCTCCTTTATGTATTAATTCTTCATGATGGTACTTTTTTTCATAAATAAATTACAACCTTTTACTTTTATTTTCATGCAGTCAGCTCCACAGAGATAGTGATTTCCTTGAACAAGAAAGGATAATGGATTACAGCCTTTTAGTAGGCATTCACTTCAGAAATGTATCTGAAGCGGGGGTACCCATCAGCGTGCCTCGCCATCCAGGCACACAGACTCCTACTTGTAAGTTTCTAATAGAAGGAGAATCATCTTAGATAATATGCACCGAAAATGAGGTCTAAATCGTTTGTTTTTCCTCCCTGCAGCTAACCGAGACTTGGACAATAGAGGTCCGCTAGGAATCCATATACCTGCTCTTGCTGAACTAACAGTGAGGAAAAATGACACTGAGGCTCAGTTAGTAGGAGAGCCAACAGGAGAGTGCTATGAAGTGATCCTCTACTTTGGAATAATCGATATTCTACAAGATTATGATATTAGCAAGAAGCTAGAGCATGCGTATAAATCATTCCAATATGATCCAACATCAATATCCGCTGTTGATCCAATACAGTACTCAAGGCGTTTCCGCGATTTCATATTCAGAATTTTTGCAGATGACACGTAGAAGTTAACAGATGAACCCACAGCTTATATTTTTTACTTGTTATCCCAAGGTGTAAGTGCTAACCGACTTGCACTACATGATCACAGCCATGGGAACTTATGTTAAATGTTGGGCAGAGGCGACTGCTTAGATGAAAATTCTTAACATCGTATCATGAGCCACCGGTACAGAGTACTTCCAATGCATGATGCAGATTAGAATTGTGAACACCTCAACGAAGGCGTAGATATAGCATGTTGCAATTGTACATGACATAGAAAGATGAAATTCAATATAGGACATCAATTCTTTGCTCTTTCTCCATCATTCTTGTACTCCAATTTTTTTATAAGTGAATATAATTGTATAGAGGGAACAAGATCTGAAATGGAAATGTTTTAAGTTTCAACTGTGGCTAAATGGCTTCATATCATACATGAAGAGATTATGTTAATAGATGTCATCTCAACTTTTTGTTGTATAAATGTAACAGTTTCAAAATACATTTCCATTTTCAACTAGATTACATGATTGATCCCCTCCCCTATATGGCTACATCGACTGTTTTAAGATTACCTACGGAATCTTAACGTTATATCAGGAGCCAGTTCTCGGTTAAGCTCACGTGAACACGCACAGGACGAAGAACAAGTGCAAGAGGATACAATAAGACAATGAATTAATGCAATCCATGAAACATAGACAACTTTGATCTTTCATAATTCTTTGATTATACAAAGGTCAAATAGTAAGATTGATCCGTAGTTGTAATACAAGAGAATAGTGTATTGAATGAACAATGTAGGTATGGGAAAGTTGTCCTCCATGAAGTAGTGGACCTCTATAAAACTGGTCGGTGTCAAGAAAATTAAAGAAAGCTTAGTTGTAAGCACTTTGGCATTTGTATGTACAACTTTCAATATGGTGATGAACCTTGACTTCTACAAATTCATCAATTTGGACAAGGATTGTGGAGAAAATTATAAATGTGGTCCTTGTTCCTAAGGCAAGTGGATACTTTAATCTTCAAACATTTGACATTATCTCTACAAAATGTGAAAATATGCATGTATCGTCTCTACAATGACTAAACATGCAATATGTTGTAATATGGAGACTAATTCAAAACAAGGTGTAATCACTAGCCCACTACCGCTAGCGTACGGATCCATGGATATTATTTACAAAAACGAAATCAAGATTATAAAAAATTCATAAACAAGTACATAGAATGGATATGGCAAATGACACCATCGATCACTTATGTTTACGAGAATTCTATGTTGGATCATTGTGCTTCAAGTGTGACTGTTTTCGATCACCGACGTTGAATATTATGTACAAAACGACCCACTCTCGCTTTTTTTTTTTAACAAAATGTGATTTTTTGAGTTTGACATGAGTAATTTAGTTATTTTCATACCATTTTTGAGTTTTTACACGGGTAAAATGTGATTGAATAATTATTGTTGGAATTAAAATTAGAGTAAATAGTGTTAAAATGGTACGAAAATGACTAAATTACCCATGTAAAACTCAAAAGTTACATTTTATCAAAAATAGTGGGTCATTTTGTACACAATATCCAACGTTAGTGATCGAAAACAGTCAAACTTGAAACACAGTGATCGAACGCAAAATTCTTGTAGACGTGAGTGATCGATGATGCCATTTGCCCTACTTACAATAACGATATTATGAAAATGGATGTCATTTTAAGATGTGCTCTGTCCAAGAAGAGGCAAACCTTAACCCTGTGGCATTGGCATGTCACATGTGGGGGACATTTTTGTTTAAGGATGGGCACAACATGTTAAGCTTAAACAAGCATGATGGGGTCCATATCTTGATGAATGCCATAAATTTCTTGTTATGTTTGGAAGAAACATGTCATATCAGTGAGGCTTCAATAGATATAGTTGGGTTTCTTTCAATGAAGAAGAAGGAGACAAAATGTCAAATCAATGCAAAGAAAGTTTGATGAGTTTAATGGTGTAAGAATTGGACATGTAGCCACTACAATCCAGTTCATATTGGTTGTGTTACTCATTATTCCTTGACAAAATGACTGATTAAGACTGGTGTGCATCCTCCAAATAGACACATCCCATGACTACAATAAATTGCATGTACAAGCTCTCAACATAACTCAATTGATAAGAAAGTAAATTGTAAAATATCACCAATCTTTTTTCTTCATGTAACCCGGAGTTGATTTCCATCGGAAGTGAACCTTGTATTTCGAAGTGATTAACAGACAAACTCTAGTTCCCTGACCAGGTGAGACACATCTTGTAATTACCTCATTCGTATACGTAATGTAGACACCGTTAGTATGACAATTTCACATTTTCAAAAATTACATGTAACAAATTAAATTCTTCAGTATTATTTCGATTTGACGCCCACTTATTTTGCGATTTTAACTTTTTCAATATCACCTTAAATAAAAAGTATTTAACACAATCACAAAACTATATATATAATATTAAATTATTAACTTATTTAACTGTTATAGCCTGAACAAAATTTAAACGCGTTAACATGAAACAAACACTATCTCATTCAAATCCAATTAAATATTTCACCAAACCAGATTTTTGCGGTCAACAGACTTTTGGGCACACGATGCTTGCGGTCGATAGATTTTTGAGCTCACACCATGTGCATTCGATAAACTATTAAGCATACTTTACGTACACTTGGTAGGTGTAAAATCATCAAAATTTTCTAGTATGGAATAATTGAGTTGAGAAATAGGTTTGGCCGACGAGGTGTTAAGAGGAAATCTTCCTAGCGCCTCCTGGAAATGCTGACATCCATCGTGACATAGTCGTCGCATTTATCTGATACTTCCTGGAGGCTAAAGGTGCAAACATCTCCAATCTCTAGATTATGGGATGCACAGAAAGTAGACCAACCTTTTGCCATAGCAACTCTCTCTGAGGTTGTAGCTTGAACACTTACAGGCCATTCGTCTCCCGTTGAATCTCTAAGAACGATCACTTTCTTTTTATCGATACCATGAGCTCTCCAAAATGCTTTAGGGACGTACTGCTTTATTTAAAAATGCAGACATCAAATTCATCATTAGTTACCTCAAACAGTTCTAGTTAGTCAATTACATAGGAAGACTATAAGAGATGACAGACGATAAATGCAAGTAACTATCACTAGCTCGTGTTGAGAGCATCGAATTGGTCTAGCAGTAAATCAGTGAAACCTTACCTTACAAGGAAAACGATGAGTAATACTATGTGATTTCATCATTGATATGAAATGAGGGCGTGCGTTGTGAACAGATTCATTCGTCTTCCTTCGTTTTTCCTCTGCTACGATGAACATTGAATAATTACATAAAAAACAGATAATAATATCTAATCCGGCAGAAAAACATAAGTCGGAAGCAAGAACTTACTTTTTTCTTGCTTCCGTTCAAGCCCATCAACTCTGTCATGTAGTCCATGCTTTTTGTTTGTTGAATTGACAGAGAAATCTTTCTCACAAGCAGTTAAATCATATACAGTAGCTGTAAAATGCATACTGCCAATATGTTCGAAAACAATCAAGTGTCCCCAACTCAATGCGTGCTCGTGAGCAAATATTTCCCAGCCCTCGGCAAAAGAAACCACGTCACTGCTGCTTTTCTCAACATTAACTTCCCATTCTCCCTTGCAGCTAGTTATAATCGCCACTTTCGAATGTTCTCCCTCCAACTTTCTACAGAAAGCTCTCGGAAGAGGCTGTCAACAAGAATATACATTTACAAAATCCTAATGCTTAAACAATACCAAAGAATCTTCATCCGAAATTGAAAGACAGGAACTAGAATGGTTCGAGAATCAAACCAGTTTCGATTTGTGTTTAGGTGTCACAATCTTGAAGAAATGGTTACTTCCTGATAGCTTGTTATCCATCTGAGTAATAGATACATATACTATAATAAACATGTATGTAGATTCATATCGAATTATCAAATTAACCATATGAGAGTAAATTAGTGAATGAATATGCAACCATATCAGTTGAATTACAATTTACAGCCATCATTACTACTACAATTTACCTCCATTAGAAAAGAGCTAAGACAAAATAGGTCATTCAAATAAGAACGAAAAAAGTAACCTTTATAATCAAATTCATTATCCCTTTATCAATTGTAAGTTCTTGACTTCGATTTGAATCAAAATCATCTTAACACTAGTACATTACATAAAAGCAGTATCCACTAATACAATATTCCTCGAACATTATAAACATACATAAAAATACCAGGATTCAACACTTACAATCTCAAACATTAAAATTCAAGAATGGGAACACATACAGAGATAATCATTAATCAACATCAACAAGCCGCGATACCTTGGAAGAGGCTCCCCCACCTAAGCCGGTAATGGGGTCAAATAATACACAACCTTACCCTAGGCTATTTTCGAGTTGGTCCAATACAAATCTATTCAACTATAGTTAGATTCTTTAATTATTAATTTAGACACACAAGGTGAAATACCACAAAGTCACACCAATAACAGCATGCAAAGCAAAGAACAAGATAGTTCAACAATTTTTTTTGAAGAAACTTTAGCAACATGCAAGTAAATAATAATTCAAGTTGTACAAAAATAAAAGTCCGTTTGGAATAATTGTTTGCACGATAAAACAGCAAGAATATATTCATGCAAGTGAAAAAACTAATACAGATTGCATTCATAAATTGTAAATTATAAAAATAGAAGAAGAAAAAAAAAGTATGCTTACTGCAATAAGGTCAAACTGGTCAATGCTGGGTAGAGATGAGGGTGGGTGGGGTGGGGGTGGAGTAGGGTGGGATCGGGGTTTATACTGAATTCCGGGTACTGGAAGGAAGCTTTATTAATATTTGGAGTAATTTTCTGTTTTAACATAGTTTTATGTTGAGTTTAATTCAAATAAATAAATAATCATTTATTTTAAGAATATAACAATTACTATCATGATCATCAATATCTAATCCCTATAATCACTCAACAAAATCACTATAATAACCACCAATATCTAATGGTCCATATTTAAAATTAGATTTTTCCTAACCACTAAGTTAGGCTCTAAGAAAAAACTCGACTTTTTATCTGCAGTATTGAGTCCATGTTTAAGCAAAACTTAACTTTGAAAAAAATGAGTATATATTTAGCACCAAAATGCTTGCCTGTTCGATTGTAAAAAATATATTTAGCATTCAATTTAGTTTCCTGTTGCACTTGATCTTAAAAGTAAATAAAGAACAAAAATATGATAACAATGCGAAAGGAAAGTCTACAATTTTTTATATATCAAATTTCATAATTTAAGTGTCTATAGAAAAACTTTTCCTTTATTAACCAAAATTGAATGGTGAACTTAAGAAAAAGGGATCATTGATAAGTCGATGTGGATTTTAGAAAAATCGATTGAATTAATATCAAAATTGAATGGTTAATTTAAGAAAAAGGAATAATCGACAAAGGATGTAGAATAAAACATAGAGTCCTCCTCAGAACGAAAATAGTTAATGTTTTAATAACAAGTGATGGGCATTTAGAAAGAGAATGGCTACGGTTCATTAATGGAGTAATACTGTTCATACACTAAGTAACTTCCAAGTACATATGCAGTGCCTTTAAGCGCGGGTTTAATTGATTTTACGTCATGTATTGCGCACGTCTGACGGTCTGAGTAGGTGTGATTTAATCATCTAATGCACGATATACAATTTTGCGCAAAGACAAGCCGAACCCCAGATAAGGACTTGTAAGAATACTACATATAGATTTTGATACTCGAAAACAGACATCTAAAGAGTTTTAACGAGATTACATATAGATGGTGATGCTCCACAGCAGATATCTAACATGGAAATAGCTACATCGGCGACGCTCCAGACGCCCTGGAAATGCTTACATCCATACATTCATCCGACGAACCTCTGAATTGAAAGGTGCAAGTGTCTCCTACCTTGAGATTTTTGTCTAGACAGAAATCAGACCAACCTTTTGTCATATCAACTCGGTTATTGACGTAGCATGCAAGTACAGCAGGCCATTCCTCCCCGGTTGAATCTCTAAGAGTTATGCTTGTCTTTCGATCAAGTCCATGGGCTTTCGCGAATGCAGTATGGATGTACTGTTAATCACGAATGTAGCCACTCAGTAAGGATGTCTGATTTACCATTAAAACACTTACATTTACAAAAAAAATAGTATTTCGAGTACTAGAAAACAAGAAAATCAAGAAACTCTCAGCAGAGAATTTTTCATATGAGATGACTTGTCATAAGGGTAGTTCTTAATCCTTGTTTATCATTTGCTTAATATCTTTGAAAAATTATAGGAAACTCTATAGAACGTAGAATTGCTTCAGTTGTAAAGAAGTCGTACAGAAACATTTGGGGTCCCTATGGTTCTTCCAAAAAGGAAAACTCCAAATAGTTGAGTGAAAAAGCAACTACATGCATTACAAATTTTCAACCCCCATAAATGGTAGTGAGTGTAAATGTTGCTATGCAAAAGATTATGAGGACCATTAACCATACCAACGAAGAAAAATGGCGACGAATATCACGTTTTGAGATTGCTATTGTGAAGGAACTACTGTCAGATGCACTTAGCTGGGTTGTTGTTTCCCCTGCATTGACTAGAAATTTCAAAAGTTGAGGTAAACTATTATACAGAAGTGCAGCATCAATGAAATCAGTTAGGCGCGAAAATAGACAAGGAGAACTTACTTGCATCACCTTCTTTTTCTGCGGTACCAACTCTACCTGTTGTCCTTTCTATTTTGTTTTTCAAGTTCGCAGGGAACTTCTTCTCACAAGCAGTTAGATCAAACATTGTTACAGTAAAGCGCATGTTGCCACAATGTTCAAACACAATGAAGTCTCCCAAACTCAAGTCGTGCTCACGGGCAAGAACACTCCAGCCCCTGGAAAAGGAAATCAAACCACTACTGCTTTTCTCAATCTTAACCTCCCATGTCCCCTTGCAACTAGTAATCACCGCCACCTCAGAATGTTCCCCTTTCAACTTCTGACAGATAGCTTTGGGTAGAGGCTGTGCATAAATTGTTCCAAAAAACTCATCTATTTGGCAGAAAACCGAGGACACTCCACTGGGAGCTCAAAACGAGAAAGGGCAAGTTCCAGAGGCATGAGGAAATTAATTAGCTATAAATTCAATATCAACATGCCCCAATGCATATGAAGAGTCTCACATCTAAGCCGGTAAGGGTCAGATAGTATGCAACCTTTATCTGTGTGCTAAGACTGTTTGCAAATTGACCCAACAGTGAAGTGCAAACACTATCCACTAGTTCGCAATAAATAAAAAGTGTAGGTAGTGTGATGAGCCACTTGATTTATTCCATTATATACAATTCGGAAGATATAAAATCTTTGACTCGATAGGACATGAAACAACAGCTACAAATCCAATAATGATAGACATTGTCATGTGATTGATACTAAAGATATTAATCGAAATCGTGTCAAGTAACAAACCAGCTGTGTGTTGAATCCAGGCATCATGATCGTGTAGAAATGCTGACTACCTGATAGCTTGTTTTCCATCTGAGGACAAAACAAACATGCCATAATTGAACAGGTATATATCTTTGTACTCAGAACAGTTCCAAA
Organism: Echium plantagineum; assembly: GCA_003412495.2. Taxonomy (NCBI): domain Eukaryota; kingdom Viridiplantae; phylum Streptophyta; class Magnoliopsida; order Boraginales; family Boraginaceae; genus Echium; species Echium plantagineum. The sequence goes on along the minus strand of CM016566.1, from coordinate 9,942,928 downwards.
TTAAATAACCCTCTCATCGAAATCGAGACTAAAATCGCATACCTTAAATATAGTAGCTATGAATGATTTCACATACCATGATTAGAACATACTACATTATATATGCATGACAAGCAAACACCACCCTTAGGCTTACAACCTTAAAGCAACATGCAAAATCCTGAAATGAAATGAACTAGAACATAGTGAGACATGAAGTTATTGTAATAACATAAATGAATCAATTCATATAGACATTTGTAGTTATAGCAGAAGATCTTACATTGAGGACAAGTGTAATTCTAGATTTGTATAAACCAAATTCGTTTGAAGAGATGAAGAGAGAATATGAATGGACTACTTGTTTTGGTTCTTTACTTTCTTGATTATAGTCATCAATAGTAAGTTAGTAACTGCTGCTTCTGAGAAGGTCACGTGCGTACTTTGTATTGGTCATACTCAGGGTGGAGCCACAAATTTATTTTTATGTATAATTGGGAAACAACTTTTTATCCCGACCCCCTTATCTCGTTTGACGTTTAGTGGACTTCTTCCCGTTTTGTTCTTAGCGAACGTATAAAACATGCGTTTTATATGTATTTAAATACGTGTTTTATGTGTTCGCTAATATATCAAAAGAATATTTCATACATCGAACGTACATCTCATGCGTTAGATATTATGTGCGTTCGATAATATGACAAAATCGGAAATATTTATTGTCATGGAGATAACCAAATAGGCTTCACCGACTTCTAAGTAGTTGGCTTTGAGCCTTTGACATAAAGGTTGATAGAAAGAGATTAATCATCATAATTTTGACTTGGTTGTCTCGAGAGATTGCCCCTTTGTCTTTATATAAAAAAAATGCTTTTAAGAGTGGTGAACCTTTCAAAACATCATGAAATCAACTCCTAACAGCGTTTTTTTTTTAAAATTTCTACCTTGAATAGTTGTTTGACATGTAACCAAGGAAGAAATATTTAGTTTAAATATCATACACTAAAATAGAGCATAGTTTAAAGCTAGCTAAACAAACCAAAAGGACTAGTATCAAGATTACATAGCGATCTCGATATTCCATTAGACATCTAACACAGATGCAACTGCGTTAGGCGGGAGCCACAAGCTGAGAAATGCATACATCCATCAAGACGAAATCACATCTACTCGGTGATTCTCTGAAGGTGAAGGTGCAAGTGTCTCCGATCTTTAGATTTTTTGCTAGACAGAAATCAGACCAACCTTTTACCATTGCAATCCGTTTTCTGCAGTAGTGTGCTAGTGTGACAGGCCATTTTACCCCGGTAGAATCTGTAAGAATTACGCGTTTCTTCTTAGAAAGTCCATGAGCTACCGAGAATGCCTTAGGGATGTACTGCCAATCACAAATGGAGCCACTTATTAGACTATTGGTGATGTTCGCTACAGCCTGAACGCTTACATTTAGACGTGAAGTTATATATGAGCAGTCGAAAAACAAAAACAAAAAACAGCAAAAAACTCTCTGTAGTGTGAAGATTCTTAGCAAAGCCTCCGGGCTTGTTAATTCTTCCAAGACAACATAAAGTTAATATGCATACAAACAACAGTAAACTAAAATGATGATATGCAAAAGATTATGTAACATACCGAATTCCTAAAATGGGTACCAATAACATATGGTGTGATTGTTGTTATGAAATGTGAACTATCAGATGCACTTGTCTCGATTGGTTTTTCCCCTGCATGGATGAGCAATATAAAGAATTGAGCTAACATATTATACAGTAATGCAGCAAAAGTGTCATCAGTTAGGATCAGAACTAGCCGACGAGAACTTACTTGGATGATCTTCTTTTTTAGGCCTACCACAGAAACCAACTACGCCTGTTGTCTCATCATCACGTGGTGTGATTGCTGTTATCAAATGTGAACTATCAGATGTACTATTCTTGGTTGTTTTTTCAACTGCATTGATGAGCAATTACAAGGAAAAAATTTGAGTTAGACTACAATACAGTAGTGCAACACTAAACACAGTTCGAACTTACTTGGATGATCGTCTTTTTTACGCCTATCACAGAAACCAACTTTGCCTGTGGTCTCATCTCTTTTGTTCGATAAATTCGTGGACTCGAACTTCTTCCTGCAAGCAGTTAGATCATACCTTACCACGGTAAAGTGCATGTTGCCACAATGTTCGAAAACAATGAGGTCTGCCATATCTAAGTCGTGCTCACGAACAAACATACTCCAGCCTCTGCCAAAGGAAATCAAATTATTGCTGCTTTTCTCAATCTTAACCTCCCATGTGCCCTTGCAGGTAGTTATATTCGCCACTTTCGGATGTTGTCCATTCAACTTTTGACAGAAAGCTTTGGGTAGAGCCTGCGCACAAAATGTTCCCATTTATATGAGTTAATGGGGGGGGGGGGGGGGGGGGGGGGGGACATGCGTTCACTAAATAAATCTTCCATAACAAGATACAAAAAAGAGCATACTACACACAGAGTTCCAAATTCATGATGATAGTTATTAGCCAAAGAGACATAGCACACTCCTTTCGGAGCTCAAACCAGAAAGTGCCATTTCCAGAAGCATGATGTACGAATTTATCTATGAATTCAATAATGCACATAGAACGACGACATGCCATTGATCATAGAGAGGAACTTAAATCATTTCAAGAAAACAAACCACTTTTGTCTTGTATCCAGGCATCATGATTTTGAAGAAACCCTCTGTTGGATGATCGTCCTTTTTTTGGCTATCACAGAAACTAACTCTGCCTGTAGTCCCATCTCTATCATTCACCAAATTCGTGGACTCGAACATCTTCTTGCAAGCAGTGTGATCATACCTTACAGCGGTAAAGTGCAAGTTGCCACAATGTATGAAAATAATGAGGTCTTCCAAATCCAAGTCGTGCTCACGAACGAACATACTCCAACCTCTGCCAAAGGAAATCAGATTATTGCTGCTTTTCTCAATCTTAACCTCCCATGTCCCCTTGCAGGTAGTTATATATGCCACTTCCGGATGTTGTCCATTCAACTTCTGACAGAAAGCTTTGGGTATAGACTGCACACAAAATGTTCCCTTGATTCAAATTAATGATACATTCATTCACAACTCGAATCTTTGCTAACGAGATGCAAAAAAAGCTTACTACACATACAGAGTTTCAAATTCATGATGATAGATAATTAGCCAAAGAAACATAGGACATTCCTTTGGGAGCTCAAACCAGAAAGTGCCATTTTTGGAGGTATGATGTATAACTAATTTTCTATAAACTCAATAATGAACAGAGAACGACGAAATGTGATTGATAATAGAGAGGAATTTAAATCATTTCAAGAAAACAAACCACTTTTTTCTTGTATCCAGGCATCATGAATTTGAAGAAACCCTCTGGTAGCTCGCCTTCCATCTGAGAACAAAATAACATGCCATTATTCAACAAGAATGTAATTATGCTTACTACATTTTTACTGTCTACACTTTCTGGTTGAATGATTTCATACATCTTAGATTATATCCCTTAACTTTACACCCTTACAGGCCATGATGGAACTATTGGGATTAACGGATGATGAACAAATCAAAGAAAACAAGAATATAAAGATTCAAGAACACCAATATTAGTTTGCGGTTTCAGCAACGCCTACACCACTAATAATAACTATATTGAAGAAAAGATTTAAAGATTACAATCTATATTTTACTTCTAAGTTATAGCGAACTATTTTATGTGTGTGGATTAATAATCGTGAGCTATTCTACCTCTATACATAGGCTAATTATCCTAACCATAGTAGGATTTACAAATCCCAATCCTAGTTTGATAATATACTCATAATCATAGACAACTAGAATATCCTAGTCCAACCTAAAGTCTCATACAGCATGATTATCCAAATCTTAGATCGATTATGACTCCTCTAGTAGCGAGGAAACACAACAGGAACATGTATACTCTCAATGCCAATGATTACAGAGAATGGAGTCTTCATGTCAACGCTACTAACCAAACAAAACTCATGCTCCCTCTACATAACACTAACATGCTTACACGCTCGAATGCCTTTGAAGAGTCTCCCGCCTAACCGAGGCAAAGAGGGCCATAAAGTACGCACAAGAAAAGGCAAGAAAAACTATATCTGTATACTCAATTAAACAACCTTTTGGCAACAATGCACAACCTCCTAAGCTATTGAACTTGAACACAGTGAGACTTGAAGGAAAGCAAAAAGTCTTTCAAGTTGGAGAACCTAACTAGACTTGAATGTTTGCAAAGCAAACTTGTAAGTGTTTCTAGTTTCTTGATTATAGGTATATATGAAGAATAAGTACTACAAACACAGTTTTTGTCAGTAGACATTTGACTTTATTTGACAAATTTGACAAATTTTCGAAATTATTGCTCTCTCTGAAATCTACTTCCTTTTTTGTCCTAACATGAAAGTATATTTTGGTGATATTCATATGAAGGGAGTACGTAAGATTTTGTCCTTCGTTTTTGTGCTTTGACATAAGAAGTTGATATAAAAGTGATTAATTATGATTTGATTACTTAATAAGTTAATTTTATCGTGTCATCATTCAAAAACATCATGAAACCCACTCCGAACAATTTTTTATTATTATTATTATTTCTATAGTTCAATCTCTACTTTTTCTTTTGTTACAAGTAATCTCTACTTAGGTCTTTGACTTTGTTCATCCTTGATTATATATTCCATCTTCATGTTTTCAGACTTTCAGTTGTCATTATGATTATTTTTAAATTTGTTAATCTACACTATATTTTATTGAAGGAGGAATTAGTTTTGTTTAGTGAAACCCCTGATCTCTGGTTACTTAGTTCAAAAAAATATTTTTACATGAGTACATGACACATTATTATAATGCACAAATATCGATTGTGTCCAAATTACTAGTATTTATAATATCTATCTATACTACACTAAAAAATCTACTCCTTCCGTCCCTGAAAGATTGTCACATTTTGACTTTTGTTAGTCAACATTACAAAATTTGATCATGAATTCCCATTAAACGATAAGAAATAATGTAGTCTTGTGGGACCTTTTTAGATTCGTCTCAATATAGATTTTTGAAATATTAACTTTTTATAATTTTTTCGCATGTAGAATAATAGATATTTATGTTTTAAATCATGTTTTGTTGACCACCAAAAGTCAAAATGTGACAATCTTTTAGGGACGGAATGGTGTAACAATGGAATAGACAAAGTAATGGAATAGACAAGGGAAATGAATGAATTAATGAATCTTATTACTTTGTTTGGTATGTGAGTAGTAATGTGATTGAGGAAGGGTTAATATGTCATAAATTTTCTAATTTGATTATCTAGTAAGAGGTAATCATCCATTACCCCCAATTTGGGCGGAATGGTTATTACCTCAAATGAGGTAATTCAATTAACTAAATAATGCAATCAAATTCATTGTTAACTACCAAACTAAGTAATACAATCTAATTTAATTTCATTCCTTTCTATCTCATTCCATTCCCGCATACCAAACACAACCTTAAAGTTTGACCATGTAAAATTAAAATGTATCAATCATTTAGGGAGGGAGGGAGTATATGTAGTATTTTTTAATATATTTTATATTTTGTGAGTTTGAATATCCGTGACTGTTGTGCATTTAATAATCTTACTATATAAAAATGTAATTCGTACAGGTTAGGCTGTGCACAAGTAAATTTGTGAGTATTCTTTATATCCAAAATTTCAAGATATTATATCAAGTTATTATGCATTCATCATCACCAAATGCTATAATGCAAATGGAAATATGTTGAGACTCAAAATTTAGATGATTGATAATCGTACTTAAATTCACAATCTTACTATCTCTTAGAATGATCAACGATGGGGGTATAAAATAATTTATTTATAATTTCCGTTACCTCACTAATTTATATCTTGTATATCCATCATTTGTTCTACTTGCTATCTATTGTCTATTTAGCTATTGCAATTTTTCAACAAATTTTGAAGAATGACACTGTTGAATAAAACACATTTAAGTCTTTTGTTAAAATATCACACATCCCTCTTCAAATTACAAAATTGTCCTCCCATTTTTCTTCCTATTTTTCTTTTCTAAGCCACCATTATCGATGTCCCGCCTGCACAACCCCACGGCCCGAACCCCCCCCCCCCCCCACCCCACACACACAATGCCCAACCCTCCCTTTCAAGACCCGCCCCATAACCTATAAAATTGCGACCCCCACTCATCTTATCCTTGAAAATTGTTATCTTCCCTACAAGCACATCTCAATTCAATTTTGGAAGGGGTATGGTCCAATTTGAGGGTGGAGGTGGGGTAGGGGTTCGAATTGGATGGTTGGTGGGGTTGATTTTATGAGTTTAAGAAAGAATACGAGAAAGAAGAGAAATAGAAAAAAATAAGAGGAAAGGGCAACATAATACTTTCAAGTGGAAGGAATAGTATTTTAACAAAAACAAATACTATTGTTTTTCACATCATTATGTTGGCTTGTATTATTCTACAAAATTTCTCTATTTTTTCAATTTATCTCCTATATTTATCTTTTCAAATAGTTCATAATATCATTATCCATTATTAAAATATCTCAACATCTTTATTTAAAATGAAATTGGACAATGATTTTGAGAAGGAGTGACAACAATGATCAATTTTCCACTTTTATACTTTCGGTGTCTCGATAAGACTTGTCAACTTTCCATAAAGAAAGCCATCGCCAATTAGCCATTCATTACCTTCTATCTTTATATCTCTCTTTCCTTACCTTCTTTCTCCATTTTCATTCATTCATTCTTACAATTCATACCAACACATTTCATTATTTCTTCAAATATTTCTTCATATAAATATTTCATCCGTTTTTCGATATATTCTCCATGTATTTTACTCTACTAGCTCATTAATGACTGAGTAATAGTTAGTATACTACCTAACTAGTATGTCCTGAAAGATCGTCCAATTTATTTTTCATCAATTGTCCCGAAGTACCAAATTTTGTCGATTTAATCTACGCGTACTTCTTTGATCTGAATCAAAATTATCGTCGATTTCATTACCATTGTGCTCAAAATGGAGTATTCCAATACCATCAACCAAGACGAAGATGTTCAAGTGAAGACGACGATGTTTCCGTTGTTCAATAGATCATTCAGCATGCACTCAACATCCGTGCATGAAATTACCAAAAAGCCCCTGTTGCAGAACTGCGACAGGAACGGTTCGATCAAGAATCTCGCCAATTCAACGGTCGGATCAACCTCCTTAGGGACGACTTTTTTAAAGGGGAAAGTCAAGAAGTTGTGTTCGATTTTCGATAAGAAGACTTCAAAATCGTTGACTTTATCGAAACTTTCTGTTTCCGAAACTGCCCCTGGCCATACTAGGGCATCGTCCGCATTCGAGGGGAGATACTTGCCGGGGACGGAGGGTAAAGTAGTCATTTACTTCACCAGCCTACGTGGCATTCGAAGGACGTTTCTTGATTGTGGTTATGTTTTGATGATCATGAGAGGTTTTAGGATTGAATTAGACGAAAGGGATGTTTCCATGCATTTAGCATATAGGAAGGAGTTAGAGAACGTATTATTATGTTCTGGAGCATTCTCAATAACGCTCCCTCAGGTGTTCATCAACGGGAAATACATTGGTGGGGCGGAGTTGATTAGACAACTACATGAGACGGGCCAATTAGCGAAGATGGTTAGAGGGATTCCGGTTAGAAGGACGTTGAAGGCTTGCAATGAATGCGGGGATATTAGGTTCGTGCCATGTCTAAATTGCAATGGGAGTAGGAAGGTTTTCGACGAGGACGAAGAACGAGTTGATAGATGTCCTGATTGCAATGAGAATGGCCTTATGCAATGCCCTATTTGCAATGTGAGTTGATGCATTGGTGAAAAGGTTGTTAGTTTAGGGTTTATCGTATGTTGTCTATGGACCAACTTGGAAGATTTTTCAGTATTTATGATGTGAAATAAGGTTGTTTAATTTGTATAGATTGAGGTGTTGAATATTTGTAACCTAGAGGTGATTTACTTGTTCATCTCATTGTATTGCCAACTTTATTGCCAACCCAAATAATATATACATTTAAGAGCTATTATATTCGCCCGTAAGGATGGTGCAATTGATGGAGTAGGTGATCTTGATTGCCCTTATTACTAGTACTTTTTTGATTGAGCATATTAGCGTTCAACGAGTAGTTGTTGCGGATCTCCCGTTACAAAAGAAAACAATTGTAGTTCAATACTTTTACTTTTTATAAATGACTAATACTCGCTTGAAAATGTCAATTATATTAGTTTTTAGTATTTTTTATTGGTTTGGAATTAGGTAATGTGGATTCAAATCTTAGTTTTACACTTTAGCTATTCTACGTCAATTTGTTGAATGATTTTTGATAGAGGTACTAGTTATTACAGTCTTAGTTTGTTACATTTTTTTGTTGATATTATTTTAAAATAGTTCAGGTCACCCATATTTTATTTTAACATTATAACTCACATGATCCAATGGTTATATATTAATGAAATGTATTTCAATTAGAATGTGCTTAATTAACATATATATGAACATATTATATTGAATTAAATCTAAAATTAATTAATTACATTCAAACTCAATTTTATTACGCCATACTCGGATTGAATTTAAATAACAATGATTACAAACTTGTAACATTAGATTAAGTACAAGAATTTCCACGTGGTTAAACTTTTTGGTAATTTGACCAATAACCAGAAATTTACTTTTGACTTTTCTTTTATCTTCCGACAAGAATACAAATAATGATAATCACTCACCCAACATAACAAAACAAAAAAGTCGAAATTCTGGAATCTTTTATGATTTTTCTCCAAATTCTAGATATAACCATCGAAATATTTGGAATATTTGGACAAGTTGATGATAGTTTATGACATTAAAACCAAATTCAATTTCCACCATTTTGGAAATTCCAGAGGGGGTAGGGGTGGACCCTTTTCTTGAAATGTAAGTTTTTCATGTTTTTTTTAATGAGACATTAAAATATTCATTTTTAATAGCATTAATGTTTTTTTTCATGCAGCTAGGTACTTGGAAATATGACAATATTATGGTTGTAGTATTGGTATTATTTTCTTGAATTGAAAGATGGAGAATTTGTTGGAGTTGTCCCTCCAACAGGAGAATCCAGAGGTCTATGATGAATCCAGTGAAGGAGGTATACTACATTTTCCATTTTCCCAACAATTTAAATATATTGTTTTGTTCCTCATGATTATGCATTAAGTTTATTTGGTTCAATCCATTTGTTGTTTTGTTTCATCCTATATATTTTGGACATATTTGAGGAGAATAATGATTCTGGTATACTTGTAGTTTCTGGTAATGATCACATTATCTGGGACGGAACTAGAGGGGGCATCAGGCATGGGGGCATAACCAAAATTTAAGCCTGTATAGTATTTCTGGTTCCGTCGCTGATAGCATGTTAGCATTCAAATTAATGCTGCTTCTGGTTTACAATCTATTATCAGGAGACTTGTTTCGATTTTCATATCTTAGAATGATATGTTGGTTAACGTGGTTGTTCGTCTGATCATTGTCTATTGAACATGTTGGAGTTGAAATTTGCTGGTCAATGTGGTTTGTAGAGATGTCCATATGGTTTTTGAAGTGTTTTGAGTATAATGGATGTTTCTTCTTTGTTTTAGCTAGTTGTCTTTATGACCTCCTGCATATGGAATCTGCATCGGTTGGTTCCATTCCCGTGAAGGAAGAAGAGGAGCCATCTGTCACTCCTATCAGTAAGTTAACTTCTAATTATGATGCAAGATATTAGTTTGCTTTTTATTGCATTATTATTATGAAGCCATAAGTTTTCGATTCTTGCTCATATTAAGACAGAATTGCATTTGCAGTCAATGCTTTCGGGAGAAATTTACATGGTCTGTTTGAAATGCTTGTTTCTTTAGGGAGTTATATCCCTGTATTTTGAATTGTTCTTTCGAACTTCTCCATTTGTTACCCTCTGTGGTATAGCTTATGCATAATCCAACCTAGTTCTTCGACATTTCTCAGCCTTAACTGGTGATTCAAGATAGTTGGATATTTCTTATGTGACATGATTAACTTCAATGTCTCTTACACTTGGATGTCTTGTAATAAGGTTCACAGCGAAGACTAGAGAAATTATTGTCTGAATCCGGCAACAATTTTTGTGCAGACTGTGGATCTCCGGATCCTAAGTGGGTGTAAGTACCTTACATGAAATCTCCCCTTGTTATCTACTTAAGTGTCAACGAAGAGAAATAAACTTCTTCGCTTCTGAAGTTATACCATATAAAGTAAATAGAGAATAGTGTCAGAATGTTATATTACTCCCAAATTCACCACATTTCTCAATCTTTCATTTCAGATCTTTTAATTTGGGTGTTTTCATATGTATTAAGTGCTCGGGAGTTCATAGAAGCCTAGGGGTGCATATATCAAAGGTATATATGGACTCCATATTCTCCCCTTTTTTGGCAAAGGATTACTGGTTATATTTACAAAATGAAGCGGTCTTAAGCCTTAACAGAATGCATCTATCAATTCCAGGTTTTGTCTGTAAAATTAGATGATTGGACGGATGATCAAGTTGATGCCTTGTCGAAATTGGGCGGAAACAGAGTTGTCAACATGACGTTTGAAGCATTTCTTACAGAGAGCTGCCAAAAACCAAAACCAGATGCTACTGCAGAGGAACGCACAAATTTTATCAGGTAATACAAATTCTGTTCGGCCATTCTAATGTTATACTAGCATATTGTTTTCTGAATAGTTGTTCTCTTTATAATGAGTTTGCAGGAAAAAATATGAGGAACGTCTGTTCATGAATCCAGACCAAGCGTTGAGTTGTGACTTCCCGCGTGCACCAACCTCCCGTTGTGTTTCTGGAAGATCCCTAGGTTCAATGCTAGATCTAAAACTAAATGGCAAGCAAAGTAGTTCACATCGGACTCTAGGTTTAGGTAAAACCTTCCGTCACAGCTGGAAGAAATCAGTAAACAAGGCCAAAAAAAGCAACTCAATGTCGATGGTAATGATTTCTTGTGGCAACATGTCTTAAATAAAACCACCAAAACTTACAAATTTCATTACACCATCTCCCTAAACCTCGACATTACCTGAAGTTAAGATTATGTATTGTCTATAGGCTGGCATGGTCGAATTCTTAGGATTGATGAAGGTCAATGTGATCAAAGGCTCCAACTTGGCGGTGAGAGATATGTTGTCAAGCGATCCTTATGTTGTAATTGGATTGGGAACTCAAGTAAACTTCTAATCTTATCTACTTCTCATGCTACTATATATAGTTTCCTGAAAGTAGGGTACATGCCTGAGTATGGATACTCATGTTTAATACTTTTTAGATACTCAAGACGCGTGTTGTGAAGAATACGTTAAATCCGGTGTGGAATGAATGTTTAATGTTTTCCATTCCAGAAGATATACCTCCTTTGAAAGTGGTAAGTCCCCCTGGAGTTGAGATTCTTCCTGCTGCACGACTGGTTATGTCTAAACAGCTCGTTGTTTGTGTGGTTTACATACAGCTGGTATACGATAAGGACAAATTCACAGCTGATGATTTCATGGGAGAGGCTGAAATTGACATCCACCCTCTCGTATGTGCTGCAAGACTATCTGAGTCTTCTGAATATAAATTGGAAGGGTGGACCTCGAATGTAGATAGCGCAGAATCAAGGGACGGTATGATCCGTCAGGAAGATGGTAAAATGAAGCAGACAATTGTTATAAAACTGAAGAAGGTTGAGAAAGGACTGTTAGAGCTTGAGCTTGAATGTGTTCCGCTTACACAATAGTCTGGATAACTCTCTTCCTAGTAGGTTTTTGTATGAATTTTTTCAGGTTTTTCATATCCTAGGGAATTAAAGCTCTTACTGGATCATCTTCGTTGTACTTCTGACGAGACGCAATATTTTTTGTCATCAGTTGACCATGCTTGTACACTCATATACTTCTTTTTTGACATGCCTTAAGGGGTAGTACTAAAAGAACAACCAGCACAGTAACGTTTGCTATTTTTTTTCTCGTTTTGCTGCCAAATAAACACTTCAACGTCCAAGCAAGACGACAGTTAAACAGTTTGGCTTCCAGGACCAGAGGCATATATGGTTAACATACATGTACAGAATTGATCAAATTCAAATAAACACCTTTCTGTTCACATAGGAAATAGAAAATCGATTCTACATCGACCAATTCAAATGCTGATATCAAGTTTTGGCGCTATGAGCCAAGAATATAAAGAGAATGATGAAGGCACTCTACTAACAAGGAATCCACATGTTTCAAACCTTTAATACACATACTGCAAATTCTCATGACTGTATGAACATAAGATGTTCCTAAGGATGGGCTCTAGAAATCGGAGCATATCAACCATCCAGCAATCCTTAAAATCCCATTTTATGGTACCTTTCTAGCCGAGCTTGAAAAGATTCCGGTTGGCTGACACTAAAAATAAAGACCTGTCACCAGTCACTCGATGAGGTAGTAATATATTGAACACGCTAATATGGAGGAGATAAAGGAAAGAATTACCTATAGCTAATAGCATCTTATTGTGAGGTTCCAGCACTGAAGACAGAACCGGCAGCAGCTTCATCAGCCGACGAAATTTCAGCAATGTCTAGACCAGGGCTTTTTCTAAGTTGGTTCACTTCAGTAAACAAGAGAGAAGCTTTTGCACCATCATGAGAAACATTAACGTCGTTTCCCTGATTCTGAGGAAGTTTTGTAATGGATAAACTCATCAAATCAGCTTTCCTTTCAAAAGAGAGATTAGCTGAAGAGGATGAGCCAGGCCTCTCGTCATGCTTTTCTGATGACTCAAGAGGCCTATGGAACAGCAAATGAGCAATGGTGCGGTCTATTCGATTAGTTTCAGGCTCAACATCAGGCATGCTAGAAAGCCTGTCCAGTGTCACAGACCTTACGGACTTAGCACAATCTTGAAATGTTCGATTGTTAAGCTAACAGACATGCATGGAAAGTATAAGGAGTTGTAAAAGTCAGCCTATGTCTAACCTATTTTGGCTACATTGTTCTCCTTGGTTGAATCCTTCATTTGTAACGCTCCTATTGGTATTTCTTGTAACACTGGAATATTGGCGTTGTACAGCACTTTGAGCAAGTCGAAACAAGCTATCCCTAATGCAGAGTCTTATGGGGATGTCCAACTACATGCAACCACAAAATTGCTGAAATAAAAATTGAAATATTCACATATATTGCTCAAAATTTACCTCATTACGAACCTTCCCGATGATTTGTTGAAGATGAAAAAGTATTGAATCTTCTACTGAGTGGTCACCCGGGTGTACACCAACTGAGGAGTCATCCTTTTCAATAGGGTTGCTAGGTGGAAGAATTGGCATCGTTTCATCTAGTTCGCTATTTGCACCCTCCAAAGTTGGTGTTTCAACTGATGATGCTTGATTAGTAAATTGCTCTTGTTGTTTCTGGATTGCAACTATTGCTCTCATTTTCTGCTTCCATCTTAGTTTCTCAATTTTTTCTTGGGGTGTCATTGGCACGGGTTGGGTAGGAGGACCCAAAGGCTTCCTTAGAGCACCTGGATTAACAAGAGAAGTGGCGAAACCTAAAATAGTATTTTGATGGCGGGGTAATCCAACCATGGGAGGAAAATGAGTCCCCATATTCACATACAATGTAGAACCAAAAGATGGACCTGGAAAACGGTTATATTGAGAAGACCAAGGCCCTATCAGATGTCTGTGCTGAGTGGCTACAGACGACAGATATGGTTGGCCTATTGCTGGTGCATACTGGCTATCGAATTGTTGGAGCTTGTTCGGAGATGTGGACGAAGTACCACAAATATCTTGCAATGGTTTAACTTCATCTTTCTCTTTTGATCGTACTCCAGTTCTTAGCAATTGCTTTCGCTGAATTGCCTGTAAACATGCATAAAACCAAACTAGCACTTCGATGTTCAAAGCCAAAACATGAAGTCGAAAGGCTTTTTTTCTGTAGCTGATGACATCAACCTGAACTACTTTTAGATAAAAGAATACCTTATCCACAAATTCATTCTGCATATGTGTAGTTCCATGATTGAGCCGTGAGTTGAGTAAAGGGATATTTCTACTAGCCTCTATAGTTGTCTGTTACACCAAACATATGGGAAAAAATTTAATCTCAAAGCGAAAGAAGATGCACGAATTAAATATAGAGAAACAAAATCACAGATTAGATATAAATAATATATATATACATTTTCCGTCTTTAAAGGCTTATTTTCCCCTTTTATGTATTCATCAGCATTGCTACAAGATTGTAACGTTTTGGGAGTGTCGGATGTGATGTTGGCCCTCTCCGCGGACACAGGTGAAACGATATTTTGGTCTAGGGAGAATTCTGATGAAATTTCTAACTGTCCTGACAGAGGTGGAAGTGCACCCACGTCCAAACTTGGAGTTCTGAAGGACAAGGGAGTAGACTTATCAGGGCTCCTTGTTACGCCTTTGGAAGGTGACCAAAGCTCGTCCACATTACCAAGGCTTTCATGTCCAAATATGGGGTCATCGTTGCTGTCAAACAACACTTTGTGAGGGTAATTCGTCAGATGAATAAAGTAGTAGAGATTGAGGCGTTTAAATCTAAATCTCTACTCAAAGCAATATTTTCATTACTTGAAGATGTTTTCGAGATCATCCAAGTTTCCAATGCTATCCCAGCCATAGTTAACAAAATTACCCTGCTCATCATCCTGTTGATTCTGAAATATCTCGGAACTAGCACGTAGAAGAGAAGTCCCACCTGGATAATTTGAAGAAACAAAAAACTAAAAGGTTGATATGGTGTACATCTAACAGTTCAGGTTTTCAGTTAAAGTACTCGTACCTTGTTCAGAGGCGTTGTGCTCGGGGATTTCAGTCAAATTACCGGATGCTCCCATTTTTGTGGAATCCTGTTCAGTTTTGATATAACTTGATATTGAGGTTGTTGGCCATGAGTACAAGCCAAGGCCATCCTCGCGACATTCATCTTCCTCGTATTTAGGACTCCCTTTTAATTTAGGCTCACGAAAATCTGCTCCTGTGGAAGATTTAATTTGCTCATCAGGCTTAATACTATGAGTTTCTTCTTTCCATCCTTCGCTAGTTTGATCTCCGAAAGCACCCGAATTCTTCTCTTCATTTCCATCAGGATATGGAACAATGTGATCATCACTTTCTCTAGCTTCACCCCATATTATGTTTGTGATCTGAAGGAACATCTGAAATCATTAACCAAAGTCCTCTCTAATTCAACCAACTGTTATATTATTCAAGTATATCAAACAAAATCATATGTATTGATGGCCTAATAGAGTTTCCAGGAAAACTTTAAAATTAACAAACAATAACATGCCGAGTCTGAATAGGATCCTGCCTAGACGAGGTAAGTTAGAAACATGAAAACAATATCAGAGAACACAGAAGAAAACCGAGGAACAACAATAACGATACCACGCCCCAACAACATTAAAGAGGTTCCTGCCTAAACAATGTAAGAGGAGGTCTGATTACACGCAGTCTAGCCTTATGATAGTAAAGGGACTGTTTCGAAACTGACCCAACATGAAGTGCAACGACTATCTACTATACATAAGAAAACTACGGCAACAAAAGGGTAAAAAAGAATGAAATACCTCTTCTTCATTCCAATCAAACATAGCTAAAAAACTCAAAAAATAAGTTATCTTTAATTCCAGAGTATATGAACAATCCCACAATGCAAAACAACTTCAAAGCAATATCAAACAAAAACATTTCCTCCTCATCACTAAAACACCACCTTTTTTACATGACAACACCAAAATAATCCTCCTCATGAAACGAAACAAATTTATAAATATACCCTTTTCTTATTTTCTTGAGTTTTGTTTTCTTTTGTAATTTTTTTGGGCAAATTTGGTACAGAATGTAGAGAGTGATAGTAAATGAAGGAATGGTGGGACCCAGATGAAATGTGTTTGTGTTTGTAAGTTGATGTTTGTGGGGTCCACACTAAGAAAATTGGAGGCATTGGAAGATGACATGTGGCAACTTAAGTGTATGTGGATTACTGTTGTCGAATCTATTGCTCCATTTTCATTGGTTGTAATCAATTTGGGGCCTTCATATATGATTAGTCAAATTCATTTCAATTCACTCGTGTATTAATTTTCATATAGATGATACACACTCACATATGCTTGATGGTGATTATAAAGAAATGTGGTTGTGATTGTGGTTACGATTCGTGATTTGTGGGTGGTGGAATTCTCGCGGTGGTTGGTGGAGAGGGTGTTTTAAATTCTTCGTTGTGATTGATGATAAGGAGTAAAATAATATTTTTCACATGAGCAAGGTACTATTTAGGCAAAATAAATTGGTATGGATGCCTTAAGTTAATAAAAATGGTACAAAGATGTCATCCTTCCAAGTTTCTCCTCGACTAGGTATCTCCCTGACCTATGCTTGATCTCAATCTACAAGTTGTGTTTGTTTTAGGAAGTCGAGTGGGGGGGAGGAAGCTTCTGAAAATGGTTCTCTGGTTAAACCCTAACATATGGATAGAGAGACTGAGGGGGTAAGGTACGTGTAGGGGGTGGATGGAGGAAGAAGACAATGGTGGAGGTGGGTTGGAGGAAGAAGATAATGGATGGTTGGATTAATTTGTACGTAATTAATTGTTTTGTTACTGCAAAAAGTATACACATATTTAGTTCTATTTAAAAAGTGTCTCAAAAAATTAATAAACACGTTATTTCAAGTTTGCACTTGTTTTTACATTAGTTCAGGAGTTAATATTATGATTTATGAGACAAAATGAAAAAATATAATATAAAGACAATTTGATGCATAACATAATATTAGGGATATTTTAAAATTTTAGAGATAGTTGAGGGGTCAGACAAAAATAAAGCCTTACAATAAATTTGACTAGTATAAATTACGAAGAAACGGAATAATTATACGGAGTTGCTTTGACTATTGCCAACGGACTTTCGAATTTCCACCATATAGTTAACAGTTGTCCGTCCCTTTCTTGAATTCTTTATTGTATTCTTGTTATTGTTCGTGGAGCTCTTTGACTTTCTTGCTTTTCTATATGCTCAACTTTCCATCTTCCATTTTCTTGCTTTTTTTCCCCATTGAGATCCTTCTCTTTTTCAGTTTCCCAAAAAGGCCGTCTTTTTTCCTTGTTGGGTTGACTCAAATTAAGCAGAGTTGACTTTCTTGAACAAATTTTGAAGTGATTTTGTGTTCTTTTTATGATATATGTATGAATATGAAAGGATCAAGTTTCGTAGTTTTGCTTTTATCAATTCAGATATGTTTCAAGTTCATTCAAGTCACCAGTAATGCTGAAGGTTGTTTCTTGATTTGGTTTATTCATATACTTATTATTGTCTTGAATAGTTTATCCATATAAGTTACTAACTTCATCATAAAGATTGCCCAGTTTGTTTTTAATCATATTAATTGATAAACAAGTTTTATTTGAATCAAAATTTCTTTTTTACCAAATGTTATGAAATATATGCTGGACTATCAAAATCCAAAACTGTGTTCTAGAGATGGATGGAGTATTTTACTTGATAAGTTATGTGGTCAGTTTGTTGGCTGTTAGTCAATTGATGCACATTCGATTTTATAGATGTTACGGTGGTAGGGAATTGCAGAAATTATGTAATAAGGAAAGGAGCTCAAACCATAGTTGTTAAATAAATCTGTTAATTCCATCTAGTAGCGAGTGGATCTTGGTTCGTAACACGTTGTTGACAATTGACTCTTTGTAAATATGGTTAGAAATAATCTTAGGATTATGTTGCCTCATGGTTAGTTTGTTAATTTGTAGCATATGCAGATAATGAGTAATGACTCAGTTCACTTGTTATGTAAGACAGGTGATGCATTGAATTCTCTGAGAACCAATTTAGCTGATCCTAACAATGTGTTACAGAGTTGGGACGCAACCCTTGTGAATCCCTGCACTTGGTTTCACGTAACGTGCAACACTGCAAATAGTGTTACCAGAGTGTAAGCCACACTTTCTCTTCTACGACTAGTGTAGTTGTTTCCTTCCATAACTGTAAATTATAATGTAAAGCGTATATGTTTTTGCTTGATTGCAGTGATCTTGGAAATGCAAATTTAACAGGTCAACTTGTTTCACAGCTTGGTCAACTACAAAATTTGCAGTACTTGTAAGTATATGTTCAGGATTTTAGTTGATTTAGTATTGATGTTTTCTCAATTTTTTCATTTTAGTGCTAAGGAGTCAACAACATTTGATTAATAACCTTTCATTTTAGCACATTCCATTTTAGTCCGCGGCTCCTCTCAATAGCATGTATCTTAATAACTATTATGTATGAACTTAATGCAATCTAGTGTTTAGTCTATCCCTCACATGGATTTCAACATTAAACAGCCTAATTTTGTCAAGTTATTATGTATCGCGTAAGGCTTATGTATTATTTGGCATCACTCTCCACGAAGTGTGTATTGACCTGTTGGGATACTCTCTTTTGTGGTTTCATAGAACAGATCATATCATTTCCTAAGATCATGCTCTTATTTCCCCTGATTCTTTTCTTTTCTCCATTAATATTGAGCTTAACTCTATGTGCTGACACTACTGTCTTTAAATTTGTCTGACAGAGAACTTTACAGCAACAATATAAGTGGACGAATTCCTAATGAACTTGGTAACTTAACAAATTTGGTGAGCTTGGATCTTTACTTGAATAGGTTGACTGGACCAATCCCTAACACGTTCGGCAATCTTCAGAAACTACGTTTCCTGTACGTTCTATAGATAGATTTCAGATTTTCTTCCATATTAATCTGATTTACTTTTGTATTTGTGATTGCGCCACTCATAAAGCCCTAAACCAGTAGTCTTAAAACAACTTTTGTATTTGTGCTCCTTCTATTTGATGTATTGTTTCTTCAGACAAACGAAAACCTTTGGTGTACATTTCAGTCAAACATTTTATGACATCTGAGATGACATTCTTGTGTTATAAATCTTTGGTAATATATGAAAGTCAATTCAAACATTTCCAAATTATGTTTCGATAAGAGAAAACATGTTAAGGGCTTGTATTATTCCTTAAAATTTTCTAGGTAAAAAAAACCATAATATGAAATTGCTTTATATAAAATCTCATGATTACCTCTTATTTAGCCTATGTTCGTTGTGGTTGATTAATGAAATGCTTCCAAGAATGCCTAATAGCTCTTTTATTAATGACTTGAACAGGAGGCTTAACAACAACAGTTTAAGTGGGCCAATCCCCATATCTCTGACTACCATTGATGCACTTCAAGTTCTGTTAGTAGCTAACCCTCGATTGCTATGTTAAAAGATAAAAGTTTCTTTTTCTTTATTATATTCTTCTCCATGACTCATTGATCTATCTAATATTAATAGTATTCATGATATCCAGAGATCTCTCAAACAACAATCTGACTGGAAAAATTCCAGTCAACGGTTCATTTTCATTGTTCACTCCAATCAGGTTTGTTCCCTCTCGAGTTGTAAAGATGCTACTAATATGAGTATAGTATTATATAGACTGTAAGATGTATTTCATATTGCATTATCTGCTGTATTTCAGTTTTGCTGGTAACCAATTGGAAGCTCTTCCAGTTTCCCCTTCGCCTCCGGCTTCTCCTACCCCTCCATCATCTTCAGGTTTGATATGATTTCTTATTTTGTCAAGTTATTTTATCCTCTTTCATAATTCAGTATTTTGTTAATTTTTCTGGTTTGTTAAAACCTGATAGGCTTAGGAGAATCTTTGCACATTTTCTTAGATGGAGTCTCGACTCTTCAGTGCTTCACTAGGCTTTGAGTCACCAAAGTGGTTGACCGACTTAACATTTGTTAGTTCTCTTTCAGCTTTATACAGTTTGTATTCCTTTAACAGGAGAGAAATATCCCTATCCCCTTTTATCTTATGAATGTGCAGAACTCACCATGAAGCCTTTTCCCCTTCCTAATGCTGGGGTTCGTACTTCTATCGAGATACGCTCTCCATCCACAAATGTAGGGATATTTGTTTAGTGACACTTGTTTATGAAGTTTAAGGAAGCCAATTAAAGCATCAGAATATTGTATCTAGCTTACTAACTGATTAAATCATTTGAATACTGATTCTAGCTTTCAAATGTATTCCTAATCTTAGCTTTAGTTGTCCTCTTTCAAACACAAATTTTAATATAATATAGGGTGCATAAACGTGGTGGAGTAGGACATTGGATGAGCCTTCCCTCTGCTAAATCAGTAGTTTTTTCTTTGGTGCGGAAATAATCTCATTGTCCTTAGTTCTTCTGTAGCATGGGAAGAGTAGATCCCCTTTCTGAAGTTCCTAATACAAGAAAAATTCTGCGCAAGTCTATACTCTAAACTGGACCCAAATCCTTAGTGTTGGATTAATATTTTTTGGCATGTAGGATCATTTCACATGGAATAGAGAATCTTAATTTATCTTTCAGAATTTTACCTAGTCATAATGATTCTTATTACATGTGGCAGACACCAATGGTGCTACTGGGGCCATTGCCGGAGGCGTTGCTGCAGCGGCTGCTCTCTTTTTTGCTGCTCCTGCAATATTTCTTGCTTGGCAGAGGAGGAGGAAACCCCAAGACCATTTCTTTGATGTCCCTGGTTAGTAGGCTGAAAATATTGGATCTAGCCTGATTGTTTTGTGCTTCATATTTTATCACTAACATAAGTTACCTTCTTTTGCAGCGGAGGAGGATCCAGAAGTTCACCTTGGACAGCTCAAAAGATTTTCTCTGCGAGAATTGCAGGTTGCTTCAGATAATTTTAGTAACAGAAACATTCTTGGTAGAGGTGGATTCGGAAAAGTTTATAAAGGCCGGCTAGCAGATGGCTCTCTGGTTGCAGTGAAAAGACTAAAAGAGGAGCGCACTCAGGGTGGAGAGTTGCAGTTCCAAACTGAAGTAGAAATGATTAGCATGGCTGTGCATCGTAACTTACTTCGCTTGAGAGGATTTTGTATGACACCAACAGAACGGTTGCTCGTCTACCCTTACATGGCTAATGGAAGTGTTGCTTCATGTTTAAGAGGTAATATTAGTACACATTTGCATATTCAATGTAAAATAAGGTCCTTTCCTTAATGTATAATTATGTCACTGATTTAATATATAATAATAAGAGTATTACTTCTTAGTAATAAAGAGAATTTGACAAATGAGAAACATTACATTACTGTGAAGGGTAGAAGGTGGGAAAAATGTTAATCGTAGTAGAAACTGACTGGATATCATTGAAGGGATTAGCAAAATTGTAGTAGAACTTGGCTAGCCTCAGATGCTTATGACTAAATTGCTTATTTCCATGCGGATTTCAATTTTTTTTATGAACTAAGAGATGTTTTATTATAGAGCGATCAGAATCCCAACCCCCACTTGACTGGCCTAAGAGGCAACGTATAGCACTCGGAGCTGCAAGGGGCCTTGCATATTTGCATGACCATTGTGACCCAAAAATTATACATCGTGATGTAAAAGCAGCAAATATATTGTTGGATGAGGAATTTGAAGCAGTTGTTGGGGATTTTGGATTAGCCAAACTTATGGACTACAAGGACACTCATGTTACAACTGCTGTGCGCGGTACAATTGGGCACATAGCACCTGAGTACCTATCCACTGGCAAATCATCAGAAAAAACTGATGTATTTGGCTACGGGGTCATGCTTCTGGAGCTCATCACGGGACAGAGAGCATTTGACCTCGCTCGTCTTGCTAATGATGATGATGTCATGTTGCTTGATTGGGTAAACATTATTCTAAATCAAACATTTTGATCATGCCCTTTTCTTTATAACTACCAATACTGAATAGCGTTGTCTACTTGTCTTATCAATTACAGGTTAAGGCCCTTCTGCAGGAAAAGAAGTTGGAAACATTAGTTGATGGTGACCTTGAGGGAAACTATATTGACGAAGAAGTTGAGCAACTGATACAAGTTGCATTGCTCTGCACACAAAGTTCCCCAACGGAACGCCCAAAGATGTCAGATGTTGTCCGAATGCTTGAAGGCGACGGGTTGGCTGAGAGATGGGAGGAATGGCAGAAAGAGGAAATGTTCCGCCAAGATTTCGTCCACAACCACCATCCGAATACTGATTGGATCATCGCAGACTCCACTTCAAATCTTAGACCAGATGAGTTGTCTGGACCACGATGACTTTTTTCAGCTATTCTGTTTTCGCATATATACATAAAGCCACGTTCATTTCGAATACATTCTCCCGTGTCAAATGCTATCTGTTTGTGCATAGATGTCCTCTTTCCTTCAAGCTTTTTAGGATTTTAGTATATATCTATTATGTATCAGTAATCTGTTTATATTCCTGTGATGTTTATAGTAATGCAAGGACAGTAATTTCAAAGTATCTAATAGTGAACGTTGTTTTATATTAATAAAGAATGTTTTTATTTGAAGTTAGGTAATCTTCAATATACATCTTATATTTTTCCTAAATGTGCATCTTACATCATGTTGATTTTTGTAATGCATTAACATTTTGATTAAAATAAATTGAGTTTTTTGGATGATTTATTGGTTGAAAGATGGACCAACCAAGCAAATCGACTATATGAAGACGACGTTTTCATTCGATCTATCTTTGGTCATTACTTCAGTTATCTAGGGGGCAAAAGAAGATATTATAGTATATTCCCCAAATATGCAAAGCTAACATACTGTAGTTTGAAAACATAACCAGATAATCTATCAAAGAGAATGAACTCCAAAAGTAGCATCTACCAACAAAAGCCCCAGAATTTTTAAATGGTTAATACAGCACAGCGGAAACTCATGGCGATGGCGTTGCAATATTACTGACCCTCCAATGCTGGCTTGCGAGCCAAGAAGAAGTACATTGGCGTGAAAATTTCTTTCCTGCAAAAGTTGAAGCAATGAATTGAATCATCTTTTGATGAGGAAATTTTAGGATATCAACTAAGAATTCATTTAACAGAGGGACAGGTTCTTACTGTCCACCAGCAACAAGCCCCTCTGCAGCTTTTTCGAGGAAAGCTTGAACTCGTTCACTCCCCTTTGGAGCAAGCCCCACCTTTTCCAGGGCTCTCACCTATGAGTATATACAACTGAACTTAGCTACACTAACTAGATAGAACACAGAATGCAGAGATGACAAAGGACACATATATGTGTATAGCGGGAATATAAACTACCAGATTTTTGGTGAAAAAACGGCCAACTGCTGTCAGACGGAAGCTACTGAGCGAGAAGTGACTCTTGTCCAAAGGCAAATACCAGGGCATAGGTGAGCCCACTGCAAGATCTTTCTCCCAGATAACCTTCACAAATGGAGAAAATAATTGTTCCTCAATTCTGGTTACATGATTACATCACAAGCAACATTCAAGACACTCAGTGAGATAAATAATTAGATATATACTTCGAAACCGGCTTGCTTAAGAGCTTCTAGGCATTGCCTGGTAGACCTTATGTCAGGAAGTCCATCGCCAAGTTCAATCTCAGCCTGCATCAGAATAGTCATTGAGAAACCAAGCCCTACCAACGGCTGTTATTATGCATCAAAACCATCAAGGAAGTACCTTGATCCTTTGGTGTTCTTCACTATTGGGGTCAAAGGAATCAGTCATACACCATTCATATGCAGCGAAACATTGACCAGGTTTCAATACTCGATAAATTTCTTTGTAGCATCCAACCTTTTAACCAAACAGAGACAAAAATAACCACATTGATCAAGTTGTCAGTGGAACGACTGACGTGAAGAGTCGAAATTAGTATAATTAGTTAAGGCAGCACAGGCTATTTCCATTTCACATACCGCATCCGGAGCATGGCAGGTTGCTTCAATAGCATAAACTGCATCAAAATTGTTTTCAGGAAATGGCATCTTCATGAAATCCGCCTGCGATATAACTAAGCCATTAGTTAGGAGGTAGCACTAAAGTTAATAGAACTGAGAATACATATATAGCAAACAAACAACCTTCACAAAGTCGCAAGTCTGTTCTACTCCTGCAACGCGGTTCAATATCTGCATATTTATGGTGAGATCAATCTTATTTTTTCCATCTCATGCTTCACTAGCACACCAACAATATGTTCAGCAAACTCAGTGCAGTAGTGCACCATTATATGAGGAAAAAAAGAAATGTACAGTTACCTTTCCCCTTGATATTTGGTACTCGTTGTTGTTGATACCTGTAACTGATGTTGAGCTGCAGCAGATAAATATAAAGTGTAAGAGGCCAGAAACCATCTTCTTAAACAATAGGATATCCTTCGCATTCCTATAGGCTATCCTCCGCATTCCTATTTTAACTTGACTAAGAAAGATATTCAATGGTTTATAAATAAAATAGCATCCAATGAACACTAACAAATAATTGCAGAGTAGGCACACGACAACACCGTGGTTATGAGTATAATAACCAGAATCTATGTAGAAGCAGACACGTGACTAAACTTAAGACAGTGATGTGATCTGATGCATTTAGCTTTTCACCTGAATCGAGCAATCTCTCTCAATGGTCCTCCAATTCCACATCCTACGTCAAGGACCTGCATAGAAGCTCCTAGTTAAGAATCAATACATCCTACCATAGGCTATGTGAACCATAATTTGAAGTACAACTGGACCTTCTGCCCTGTTTTTAGTCCTAACTGCAGCGCAAGGAAGTGTTCATGCCTCTTGATGCTTTCACGGAGGGACTCTCCATTCCATCTGTCAGTAAAAGGCGTGCAATTCATGTTTAGTTTTGATTATCAGGAACACCAGCAGACGGTTTTAAAGATTACATGACATTATCTACTAGATCTATTAGATATGGTATCTGAAAAAACACTCTTCACCTGTGGGCAAAATGGAATGACTCTCCCCAGCCATACTCATAGAAGCTAGTGACAAGATCATAATATTTATTTACCTGATCAACATGAGAAAAGATTACAACATTCAGGTCTACTGCATTTCAAAAAATTTACATTACGTGCTAATAATGACCACATCGATACAATTCGATGTAAAAGGCATGTTCAATTATATGATCTCTAAACCAACAAGAACATAAACTGGGCAAAGTATATACGTTGAAGGATCCTCACCATGTCTGTGTAATTAGCCTTTCTCTCTTCTTCTTCACCTCCATAACAGACATGGTACTTTTCGTACCTATTGAAGTAAAAATTTAGTTCAGGGATTTTTAATCAAGAAATGCAACTACCAGAAGTAATGACCAAAAAAATGAATTGCCAAGTGATCGACTCTTGAACTATGAAATTCGCAAACCCTATACATCTTACAACATGCAGAGTAAAAAACTAAGGAATTGGCGAATCGCTTTCGAGTACACTTACATGAGGTGTGAAGATTCGGAGGTGTATAAACAAGATTTTATATATACCAGAAAAAAGAGCGCATATCCCTCCACTGTCTTTCAACACATCTACATCGACCTTGGTTGCAAACTTTACGAAACAGGCCGAGATCTCAAGAAAGCATGCAGTGGCTACAAGAATACATGTACAAACACCCACTAACAACAAACTAGCATATAGATGGTGAGAAAGATAAAAGCTGGAGTCTTTTTCTTTTCAAGCTCAATACTATATTATTTTACACCAAGCTGAAACCTTTAACATCTCAAACATCAATATTAACGAAATTCGAACAAATCCATATGATGCAACATATGCAAACACATAATATATCTGAAAAAAGAGGGCAAAAGCTTGATGATTACTTGTCCACAGCAGAGAGAACATCATCCTTGGAAATTTTTCCACCAACCCCAGTAGCCAAATCCAGAGTTCCAGCTTTCGACATTGTTCCTCTTCAATTAAGCTCCAAACACAAATAACAAAACCTCTTCTCCAAGATCTAGCCAGCATAAACAACAATATTAATCAAAACCGATGTTTCAAATCAGTTGACTATTGCTACAATCCAATAAAAACACACAGAAACCCCAAAATTAATCAAAATGTGTCAAATCAGTTCAACATTACTACAATCCAGTATAAACAAGAGCAGAACTAAAACCAAAATTCATCAAAACCCATGTTTCAAATAAGTTGACTATTACTACAATCACACACAAAGACCAAAATTTACAAAATCCCATGTGTTAAATCAGTTAACCATTACTACAATCCAGTAGGATCAAGAACACAATTACACAAATAAAACCAAAATGATTCAAAACCCATGTTCCAAATTAGTTGCCTATTACTAGAATCCATTCATGAACACACAAAAACCATAATCATCAAAATCCCATGTTCTAAATCAGTTGAATATTACCATTTACCACAATCCAGTACAATCAAATAACACAAAATGAAACAAGAAGACACATTCACAACACTAAAGAATATCAAACCAGAGCAATGTTGGTGAATCTGTGGAATTACAACAACAACAAGAAGAAGAAAATTCAATGGAACAGAAATCACATACAGAAGGAAATGCAAGTGAGAATAGTAGATAGTGGGGTCAATTACTCAATTATGTTGTGTTTGTTGTTTGTCCTAAACGACAAATAAGTGGACTGCAACTATGTTGGTGTCAATCATATATAGGGAATGCTATATAAACGACAATTTAGTACTATTACAATATGTGGTTACCACGTAAGCAAACATAAAGAATCACGTGCACCACTTGACCACTAATATACCTACATCGACTCTTCCGTCAGCTCATTCAAGAACTAAGATACTCCATACCGGATTATCGATAGAATCCTCCAAAAATCAACTGCCCCTTTCATAAAAGATGTTTGATTAGTAATTAGTTCGACTTTTTACGTATATGGGCAACACTATACACACCCAAATAGTGGATTACTATTTCTGAAAATTACTATTTTACCCTCTCACTTAACTCCCTCAACTACTATACTTCCAAATAGGGAGGGCAGAATGGTAAATTCAAGCTACAGTAACCCACTATTTGGATATTTATAATCTACACACGTGACACGTAAGAAGTTATAAATAAGTTCATATTTTAGAAAATACTAAAACTAATCTAACAAGATATGGCGTGGTTATTTTTTCATTGTCAACTTTTTTTAAATGAGAATTCGTAATTAAAAAATTAGTTTTAATACGATATGTCGAATATTAGTGTTTTTTGTCAAACAATATTATACTCAACTTAAATTGAGGGTCGTTCCACAACTTTTGATGATTCGTATTAGTTTAATTACATTGTATATTTAGTTGGTCTACCGTCCAGTATAGTTATAATATCTTTTTTACATAATTCTATATCGATTTAAGCAATGTTTTTTTTTCAAACTTATAGTCAATAAAGGATATATAACATTTAATTTATGAAAAATTATATTGAATTTATTTTTGTGCAACAAAAAAGTTATAATTTCAATGAATACTTATCTTTTTTTTTTTTTTTGTAAATTAGCGATGAGGTAAGATTCGAACCCAGGACCTTCTGGTCACTAACGAGAGCCTTTTCCACTAGGCTATTCGAGTATTTCTAATGAATAGTTATCTTTAATATATGACAAGTTGTAATTCTTATCACTTTTTTATCCGGATAGAGGTCCCTTATTTTCTTAGTTTGTTCTGGAGGCTAAAAAATCTATGGACCAATCGTGTGTAGAATTGACAATAATGTACTTTCGAAAAGTTGAAATAAAATTATCATTATTGTATTATTGGTTTAAACATTAATTGGATAGTTAAAAAATTATATATATTTCAAACAAAGCTAGATCCATCTCTTAAAGACGGTAGACGGAAAATAAACAACAACACTTTAATTATTTAATTTCAAATTGAAGGATAAATTTGGCAGACTAATCATACTATTTGATACTTCCTCCGTCCCTAAATGATTGGTACATTTTGATTTTACATGATCAAAATTTAAAAACTTTGATCAATAATTCTCATTAACCAATAAAAAATAATATAGTCATATGATATCTTGTTAGATTCGTCTTAATATATATTTTTGAACTATATATCAACTTTTTATAATTTTTTCATATGTAGAATAGGAGATATTTATGTTTAAAATCGTGTTTTGTTGATCATGAAAAGTCAAAATATATCAATCATTTAAAGACGGAATGAATACTACTTTTAGCCATGTTAGTGATCTATTGTGATTTAATAAAAAAAAAGCCTAGGGAGTATAATTTATAACTATTGTCACCATTCATATTAAATATCATCTTGATGCATAAGTAATATTGTGTCGAAAACAGTTAATACACTCGTAGGAATTAATGTTATGTATATTTGTAACATAAATGCATTAATTTCTAATTTAATATCAGTAAAGAAACCGAAATTGGTTTTGTGTATATATTATTCGGTTGTGCAATATTGTAATAAAAATATACAATACACCAAGTCTAGTGAAAGATATCCAAGTTTGTTATTGAATCTTCTTGTTTACATGCAAAAATAAAAATAAAAATGAAAATAATTGACTTCTTTCCTTTCGTTTGTTTACTTATTTTGTTACACAATTCAATGGCACACGAAGAAATGCCAAAACTTAATGGAAGAAAGCTACTTTGGAAATCATTATCACCAAATCCAGCAATATCAGAATCTAGTGATACAAATTTACTTTGGGCATCCCAAAAACCACCATTACCATCATCATCACCATCATCTGGCTCACCATTTTCGAACCCTGATGATTATTTATCTCTTTATGTATACTTCGCACCACAACCGATTCCACCAAAACAAGAATCTAGTAATTCAAACTCTCATTAAGCATCTCACGACGACCGATCAATTATGCCAACAACGTCGGAATCTAATCACGATGTAGCTTACAAAAAGTTATATTATCATAATATTTACTTCATTAACATTATATTCTAATAAATGTAAAGGCTGACCTCACTAATTCTTTTATAATATATATTTATAAATTTCTCTATTGCATTTTTTATATATAATTTTAATTATTTTGGCTGATCATAAAATTATACTCATAAGGTTCCCATATAATTTAACATACAAACAATCATGGGTGGGCCTATGGAGGGCCTAAATTTTCTAATATTAGGTATATAATATGTATGGTATTTATTACTCCCTCCGTCCCTACAAAATTGGTATATTTTGACTTTTGTGGTCAAGTTTTAAAAAAATTGATCAAGAATTCTTATTAAACGACAAGAAATAATATAGCAATGTGGGATCTTGTTAGATTAGTCTCAATATATATTTTTGAAATATCAACTTTTTATAATTTTTCCGCATTATGAATGAGAGATATTTATGTTTAAAATCAAATTTTATTGATCATAAAAATCAAAATGTACCAATTTTTTAGGGACGAAGGGACTCGATAACTTAGATGATTTAGGCAAGGTTGTTCTACTGATGTAGTGATGTGGTTGGGTTCGACCCTTGTCAACAACGTTGTCATTCTTTATTTTCTTGTTAATTTAAGTGTTTTCCATAATTTAGCCCTTTATTTTTAGTCCCCTCTCATTTTCACTTTTGTTTCATTCCTACAAATAGTTATCTCTCATATATATCAAGCCATTAAAGCACCACGTCAGAGCTATCATCAGACACTTCCATCGTACTATGAGCAGATATTGAGTAATAATTTAACCTCACAAGTGCATGGATCCTACAATAGTATAATGAGGATCGAACTACAACTAGTTACTCCCTCCATCCCTAATTTATAGGGAAGTTTGACTATGCACGCATTTTAAGAAAATTTAAACTTGTTTGTTGATAGTAGTTTCCCTCTATTAATCTCACTCACAATATAGTCAAAGTAGGAACTTAATTAGGGATTTTTATTTTGAGAAAACTTCCCTATCAATTAGGGATGGAGGGAGTATTAGTGTGATTAAACTAGTTATTAAACTATCCTAAGAAAAACAATTAAACGGATAATTGATTTGAGAATAATTAACTAAAAGAAATAATGAAAGAAACAAATATATATGGTTTGTTAGGAAAAGATTTCATCAATACAATCTTTGCGAAACATCTATTATGTTGTATTATATAAATTATTAGTTATATCTTAGATTCAATTACTCTAAATCCCGTGAGTTAATCGAATAGCCTAGTGGTTAAGGCTCTTGCTAGAGACCAGAAGATCCTGAGTTCGAAACTCACCTCATCGCTAATTTACCAAAAAAAAAACTCTAAATCCCCTGGTACAACTCAAATTGCGGGTTTACTGGTTAAGTCATAAATTAACTAAATCTCTACATTATGTAGGCGAATTAATTAAATTAGGAATTGAAAGCGCAAGATAATTTACTGAACCAATACTCCTTACTCATGTATTCTTCATTTTTCATATTAAGTTTTCCACAAGAATGGTGTCTTAACAATAATATTAGGATGACATTGCACATAATAATGAATAACACAAGAATTAATAAATTGAATAAAAATAAATAAATATAAAACATCAAAAATACTTCCTCTGTCCCTAAAAGATTGTCACATTTTGACTTTTGTTAGTCAAACATTACAAAATTTGATCATGAATTCCCATTAAACGATAAGAAATAATATAGTCTTGTGGGACCTTGTTAGATTCGTCTTAATATATATTTTTCAAATATGAACTTTTTATAATTTTTTCACATGTAGAATAATAGATATTTATGTTTTAAATCGTGCTTTGTTGACCACCAAAAGTCAAAATGTGACAATCTTGTAAGAGGTCATGTAAGAGGTCATGGGTTCGAACCTTGTTGGAGACATATTTGTCTCATATTATACTCTAACTTTCTATTAGTTAGCAATTTCTGTATTCATGTTTGTAATATCATTGTAGTCACAATTCATCGCTAATTATCAAAAAAAAAAAAAACTCCAACGTTAAACTTCTCCTCAAGCCATCCACCATCATCTCCAAAGCCAAACTTCTCCTCAAACTTCTCCACAATCAATAGATGTAATGACAACTTAATTATTTGCTTAAAGTACGTTAATTTTTTGTTTATGTTATGTGAGCAATTGTTCTTAAGCATAAACTTCTCCTCAAGCCATCCACCATCGTCCACCTCCACCTCCACCTCCACCATCGTTTGCGTCGAAAAACTAATGGATTCCAATAAAGGTGGATTCTTTGACTAATTTCTGGTTTATTTTCTGGTCTGTGGCGTGTTTTTTAGCATTTGGTTCCTTTGTTGGAAGTAATATTCTTGTTATTGTCTTAGAATTTTGGTTGAATTCTGTTTTGTATGTAATTTTAGACATGGATATTCTTGTTATTGAAGAACATATTTGACTGTATACAGACACCAGTAGACGCTACCAGACATCATTATATCTTAAGGACATTATTAAATATGAATTTACTATAACATGCAGGCTCGCTGGTTCCAATTATGTATAACGGGCAGTGGATAAAATGTCAAGATGGTTGTTGGAGATATGATTCTTCAATGGACACGATGTATGCGAGAGTTAGATCAACGACAACGTACGACGAACTAGTTGATATAGTCTGTGATGAAACTGGGATTAATCGGGATGAACATATAGTTGAAGTTCGTGGATGGTTGAGCTACCCGGTGAAAGAGGTAATGGGTCCTTTCCGCATGATGAAGGATAAAGATATATCAAATTATTTTGACTTGAATTCCAGTCGAAGCAGTCTTGCTCCTTTATGCATTACTACATCACCAAAAGAAAGGGTTGTAACGACATCCCAACCTAGACATTCGTCCCCTCCGAAGGTCCCCGTGAGCAAAAGTAAAAGTGTGAACCAACCTAAAGAGGAGGAAGACATTAAATTGGATGAAACGTTGGGGTTGGATGACATCCAGTTGAGCAACCAAATTGAACATGTATATGAAGAGGACGATGAAGAGAGTAGTTGCAACTCTGATGATTATGACAACATCTTTCATGACCCATTTGATTACGAACCGGATGAAGACAATGATGATGGTTGTGACAACATATTTCATGACCCTTTCGATTATGAACCTGATGAAGAGGAAAAGAATGATGATAGTCCTGCACGTTGCGATCCTTCACATGTTGAATTTGATGATTATTTCCATGTGTATATGTAGAAACTCCTAAATCTGATATACCTATATACGCGCAAGAGTTCTCTGTTCCTCCATGTAATAAGCAAGAAAACTGCCCCCCTCTTGATCGAAATACTCGTATGAGCGAAAGTACATCTACAAAAACTGGTATACATCTCTAGACACTATTATACATCTCTAGACACTATTATACATCTGTAGACACTGGTTATACATATTTGAAGATTTGTGTTTGATTTCCTAATGGTGTTCTTTCAGGTAATAAAAGAGGCAGAGGTAGGCCACCAGGAAAGGCAGGTCCATCGGATGAACCATCGATAAATGTCCATGTATTTAATGATTTTACCGTCGGTGAGGTAATAAAGTCGAAGGCTGAATTGGTATTGCGAACACGTGTGATGTCTGTTAAGACGAATCGTGAGTTTAGAGTCACACATTCAGACCGGAGGAGGTTCATAGTGATGTGTGTTGATAAAAAATGTAAATGGAGGATGCGAGGTTCGCTTTCAGCTGATCATGGTGGATGGGTTATTCGGTCATATCAAAAGGAACATAGTTGCTCAATTGATTTGAGAGAAAAACGTGTCCGAGGTGTGGCTACTGCGGAAACCATTGCTCACATGGTTAAAAATAACGAACACGATCCTGTCCATATGAGAGCAATGTTGGAGCGGGTCTACGGCATGAAAATAACTTATTGGAAAGCGTGGAAGGCGAAGGAAATAGCTAATGAACTTATTCGTGGGAATGCAGAGTCTTCGTTTTTTGGTTTGCCTTCATATTTGTGGTTGTTGGAGCAAGGTAATCCCGGAACATATTCGGCATATGAAGTTGATGGGAACAATTGTTTTGTGGCGTGTTTTTTAGCATTTGGTTCATTTGTTGCTGGGTTCCGATCTAGTATACGTCCAGTTATTGCTGTTGACGCATGTTTCTTGAAGGGTCGATATGGAGGTAAATTGTTCATTGCTACTGCTATGGATGGTAACAATCAAATATATCCTTTATCCTTTGGTGTTGCTGCAACCGAGAATGATCAAAGTTGGTCTTGGTTTTTTCAGAAACTACATCATGTAGTTGGGGATAGAGATGATTTAGTTAACATTTCTGATAGACATCCTTCAATTGAGAAATGTTGTAGGCAAGAATTTCCATATGCTATATATGGAATTTGCATGTTCCATTTAGATATGAATATGGCTGGACGATTTAAGATCAAAGCGAAAGAGTTCTTATATGGTGAGGCAAAGGCATATACGGAGGTCGAATTCGAGGAAAGGATTCACAAAGTTCGATCATCGAAGAAGGCAGTCTATGATTATCTAATTAATGCCGATCCCACTAAATGGGCTCGTTGTTTCTTCCCAGCAAGGAGATATAGTATCATGACCACGAACATAGCAGAGTCAATGAATGCTTTACTCAAAGAGGCGCGTGAATTTCCCATAATTGGTATGCTAGAAACAATTAGAACAAAATTACAAGTGTGGATCCACGATAGGCTTGCAGTGGCAGATAAATGTACAAGCACTCTTACTTCTTATGCGGAAAGAAAACTATGTAAGCGCGATGATAAGTCACGACATTTCAAGGTGAATTCAATAGATCAATGGAGGTTCGAAATTCTAGATGGTCTTAATGCATCGACTGTTGACATTCGATTGCAAACATGTACATGCAGAAAGTTCCAGCTAAACCAACTTCCATGTGCTCATGGGATACGAGCTTGCAGAGAACGTGGTTTATCTGTTTACACTGTCGCTTCGAGGTACATTAATATCTATCAACTTGCAATATTTTGCAGTAGTATCTAGCCGTGTCTAAAAGTGTCCCATAGTGTCTATACGTGTCTAACAGTGTCTAATACCAGTATATATGTCTTTTTCCAGGTATTACACAACTGCAAGTTGGAGGCTCGCATACTCAATCCCCTTGGTTCCAGTGCCAAATAGTAATGAGTGGGACCGCCTCGTCCCTGAGAATATAGAAAGTGTTATTGTGCGTCCACCTGTACTTCCAATAAAAAAGGGTAGGAGGAAGAACAAGCGTATACCATCTCAAGGGGAGGATGTAGTCCGAAAGCGGTGTGGGCGATGTAAGGCATTCGGTCATTATAAGAAAACATGCACAGGAAATACTTATGTCCCTATTGCGAGACACTAATGGACACTTTATAGCAACAAGGCACCAACAACAACAACAAAAATTTGCACAAAAATTAAATTTCAACAACAATTAATCTGACACATTCGACACTATTGGAAAGTATTAAATTTCAACAACAATTATCTACAAATAGTTTCTGAAAATATGAAATTTTCAATAATACTCCGCAAGTTTTGAAATAAATCAAGTATTAAAAAGCATGAAAATAGTCACAAGAATTGAACCATAGCAGTGCAACACTATAGCAGTCAACAAGAAAAACGAAAGGTTGAGGAGCACGAAAACTAAAATTAACCAACAAAAACAAAAACTAAATCGGACAATTTAAACAAAAACTTACTTTAAGGTGAAAAAGATGACGACTTTCTTCAATATTTGAGCGGATTTCGGATTTTGGTGGGTTTAGGTTGGAGTTTCTTCAAGAATTTTGGGATCAATTCTTCTCAGGTTTGGTGTTGGAGTTTTTGAGAGGGAGAGAGGGAGACAAAGAGGCACAAAAGTGGTTTATGAATTGGTGGGCTATTAATTAGCAAAATCAAAAAATGGGCAAAGAAGTCATTTCATGTGGGGGGTGTTATTTAGGCAAAGATTTTTTAGAGGGTGTTTTTTTTCAATAAATTTTGATTAAAGGTGTTATTTAGCCAAATTTCTCGAGATAGAACTGCTTCAGAAAGCATTGATTAGTCGAACCAGGAACTATGGGCAAAATAGTAATTTATGAAGCGGCTGGTTTTCTTCTTTCCATTTTTCCACCGGCTAATTGCTTCATCTTCCTCAAGTCAAGTTTCCATTTTTCTGTGAGTTATCAATCTTTCCATAAAATTAAAGTTTGAACTTTGAACTAAGTACAAAAATCTATCTTTCTTTTAAACATTATTTTGTAGCATCTATAATTTTGGTATGTTTTCGAATTTTCAAGTCATTTTACAAGTGGAAGTTTCAGGTCTAGAGAAACCAATCAAACTTTATTTGCATGTTATATTTTATTGATATTAATTGAATATGGTACTTGAGAGTTTTAGTGATATTATCATATTAGCCTTAAAAAGAATTTTGAAAATGACAATTGAATTTGAGTGTGATTAGCCTTTAAAAATGACTTTTTTTTTATATGCATTGAGCTTTGAAGTTGGAAGGGAGAGGACTTTATATTGAAATGTATTGAATATTTTTTTTCTTTGTTATAAATTAGCAATGAGTTGAGTTTCGAACCCGGACCTTCTGGTCTCTAGCAACAGCCTTAACCACTAGGCTATTCGATTAACTCAAATATTGAAATGTATGTTGAGTTGTGAAGCCATATTTGCTGAGCTGAGCCAATGGGGGCAGAATTATGGCAGCTGGCAAAAATAGGTTTCAGACGGGCTTTCAGGAAATAATTGGAGTGCAAGAAAAGAAAGGTCTTTTCTTGACGGAGAATTTATTTCCTAATAGCATTAGGCCTAGTATCTCATTGTAGCCTATAAATAGGTCTCTAGCTCATTGTTGTATTGTGTGCTCAAATAGAGAATCATAAACAAAGAGTCTAGAGAGAGATTTGTGAGGCTTGTCATTAGGGTTCTTCAAAGTATAAGAAGAACACCTAATAGAGAGATATAGAGGAATAGGTCAGGAGTCCTTGTAACAATAGGTCAGGAGTCCTTGTAACAATTCTTCCGGTGATTATTAGTGGAATCTGCAGCAGCAACAGGACGTACCTTACACGTTGTGGGGGAACCTGTATAAAATCCTTGTGTCGTTTCTTGTTTCCGCAAGTTAATTCTTCTATTTATTATTGTCTGATTAGTGGGGCGTCATCCTGGGCGGGATCTAGTTGTTAGATTAGTTTTGGGACGCTTTAATTAATCTTACAACGGGTACAGATTCCTAACAATGTATTGCATTGAAACAACAAAATGTCACAAATTAGTTGTTTGTAGAGCTACCTTTGAGGCTTATGAAACAGTTTTATTAGGAGATAGTGGTTAATAGTTTCGTGCCGTTTTTCGATTTTCTCTCAAAATGTTTTGATGTATTGTTCTAGTCCTTAATGTCGTAAATTACGGTTTGCAGACTTTGGAGGGCAAAACATTGGGGCTTTTGTGTTGTCAATCGACAATTTAAGGGTTTTATAAACAACATGTATGGAAGGGCCCCAAGTGTTCTTGTGCTTTTACCAAACTAGAGAACTAGCTACACAAGTATTGTATTAGAAAAGGTTGTGAAGCAAAAACTTGTGAGCTATTCGTTCTCCTCCACATATGATATGTGTAAATGTTTATACTCTTGTGGGTGATTACAAATAACTTCTCGAGGCTTATGAATAATGTATTGAGTGTTATACAGCACTGAATATCTAATGGTAGTGAATGTTGTTATAAGGTAATACTCAGAATTGTTTGTCTGTTTTGGATTTCACAACTCAATTACCCGCAGCAGCTTTGACATTGTCATAATTGCTATCTCTTTTTGGATTATCTTTATTTGCGTTGTAAAATAATTCCGCCTACATTTATGTACCAGTCATTTGCTGTTATGAAGTATTTGGTGTCTCGTAGATCTGAACTTGCATTTGATGACATAATAGAGCATACCTTCCAAAGGTAACATTACATTCAGTTTCAGCTATTTGATACCCTCATATAACTGCGGGAAATGTAGTCTGACATCCTTATATAAAAAAGGTTGTGAAGCTAATAAGTGTTTGTGGTATACCTATGGTGATAACTGATAACTTTATTCACTTTGTCAACTGTTTCTTTGTCCTAGGTGTATGCTGACTCGAAGTCTATGGTAAAGTTGTTGGCACTAGTGCATGTTGTCTTAATGGTGGTGCTCTATACCAGTCGTAATATTCCGCCTTGAAGAGAGGAGTTGATATTGTGATTGGTACTCCTGGCCGCATCAAGGTATTAATTTCATTATTACTTTAAACTGCTGTCATAGCATCTAATCATCTATGAGGTATTTCATATATTGCAAATTTTCATTTGCATTCTTTTTTGCTCATTTATTACTTATTTAATCTTGTAGGATCACATTGAGAGAGGAAAGTTAGGCTTTAGCTCATTAAAGTTCTGGGTTTTTAACAAAGCTGATGAAATGTTAAGAATGGCGTTCGTTGACGATGTTGAGCTCATCCTAGGTATATCAGATCACCAACAAATTCTTAGTTTCATCATTATTTTATTAACTTGTGACTTTACAGTTCATGAACGAAGAAAATGATCAAAACATTGCAACTAAACCCACGGGAAAGGTGGAAGATGCAAGTAAAGTTTAAACACTTCTCTTGAATGTTACTTTACCAGATTGGGCGAAACAAGTATGTTTTAACCAAATTCACTATTTTTTATTCTTTTCGTATAATGGCATCATTCTCGTACACCCAAAGCTCTCTGTGTTTTGTCACGGACCCAATATAGGTATCGGGGCGAAGGAGGATGTGTTCCAGTTGTGTTTTCTTCTGGTACAATTGTTCGATTGTTTTCGGCTTTGATGTGAATTTGGGTTCAACCATTTCCATGTTGGCAATGTTGCTCGATTGGAGTGGTAATTGTTCGATATTCATGGAGATGGATGGAGTTTGGGCTGGTTGTTGCTTCTTCTTTGGGGGCCTTTTGTGGGTGGGTGGCGGGGAGGGGACTATAGAACGTAAATCTCTGCACCTATGCAAAGACTCCCAGAAAAGATTGTATGAAGAAAGGGATACACTATACACACACCCAAGAAGTGGGAGGGAATATATCTGAATTGTTATAGGCACACCCAAAGTGCCCAAATAGTGTATTTTAGAAGTGATAGTACAATTTTGCCCCCTATTTTTGTGAATGTATTGTATGAGTAAGTTTCATCAACGGGCAAAATAGTAATTTCACTTCTAAAACACTATTTTGGTGCGTATATAGTGTTTCCTGTAATATATGTAGGCATTTCAAATTTGAAATGGCGGGTGAAGATGAAAGTGAGGGGAGCATTAAGATTTGATTTAGCACGATTATTTGGAAAGAAATCCACAATATTCAAAAAAACATAAAAAGAAAAACTAAACAGATAATTAATCACCAAATTTTCCTACCATTTTCATAATTAGTCAATTTAAAATCTTTTAAATTCTGTCATCATTAATGATCAATCAATCTTTAAATCAAACCCAAAAAATCTCTTCCTACTTAGCATTGTGCCCTAACATGAGATGCAATCAATTTTGAGTGTTTCATTACGACTGCTTTAGTGGTATGTTTGAATTGGGGAGGATCAAGGGGAACGAACGGGAATTTTTGTATTTTTTATGGAGAAAAATAACATAATTAATTATATTTTCCCTCATTGCCCTAGCTCACAATTATAGTACTCGAACAACAATAAAATATTCCCGTGTTCCCTCTAATTCCGCTCCCTAGTATAATTTTAAAGAATCCTCGTTCCCGTGATTCATCCAATCCAAATACACCATAGGACAGATATTACGCTACACATTAAAAAGGACATTCACTAGTATTACTAGTCGGAAACTAAGGAGAGCTTTACATAGTGTTTATGTAGCGCCGAAGCCCTATGTGCAATAATGCTGAGCCAAGGACGCTCCGCCTTATCTATAGAAGCAGTCAACTGAGTTCTGAACGAATTAGCTCCTTGGTAATGGCTCAATCTATAGATAGAAAGCCCTATGATGGGAAACTACCACGTTAGGTTTGGAGAGAGATGGGACCGGTTATATAATAGGAGAAGCAGATGCAAGCTTTTTCTTTCAATAGCCGGCCAAATGACTACAGGATCATCGGTCTACTCTACCTCAATTCACCATTTCGAACCTTATACAGAAGGTTTTTCCGTACCAGCTTCTTCTACCTATACCGCAGTTGAAGCACCTAAAGGAGAATTTGGTGTCTTTCTGGTCAGTAATGGAAGCAATCGCCCCTACCGTCGTAAAATAAGAGCACCCGGCTTTGCCCATTTACAAGGACTCGATTTTATGTCCAAACATCACATGCCAGCAGATGTGGTCACCATCATAGGTACTCAAGATATTGTGTCTGGAGAGGTGGATAGATAGGACTACTAGTTGCTCGATCAGGACCCTAGCTTTATTGCGAGCCAAAAACCTTGATAGATTCCCCTTCCCCCTCTATCCTCAATACTATAGAGGAACGAATTCCATACGCCCGAAATGGAGATCGAAGAATTTCATTTCTGTTGTTGGTGTTGGAATTTCATGAACGCGGAGCCAGGGAAACTGACGGGTTAGGCTTTAAACCCTCTGATAAAGATATAAAGAGGATAATTGCTCAACTACGGGAGGAAAGATTGGCAAGGTTAGAAGACATAGATCAAAATACCCCAGGGCTTGGACCCATTCCTCACATTTCAGCTACATTCCCCACTTATTTCACACTAAATTAAACTAAACTTTTTTTTTTCATTTTACTGGTGATGAATTATTAATTAAAGGATTTAAAGCCAGTTAAAGCCCCTTTACTAGACTATATAAAAACTTTACTAGCTGCCGCTACTTCTGATTGATTGACCCATTCTAGAGAAAGTGCTGCCGGGTATACTTTAAGGAATGTGGTTCTTGCTCATAGCCTCAAAGACCCATGAGGGAGCCTCCTTTTACATTTACAAAGGGATTCAGACAAGGAAGGCTGTGAAGCATGAAGACTTTTTCTCTTTTCTTACGTGAATGAGATACTACTGAAATGCAGATAGCTTTAACTCCTACGAAGAAGGTAAGATGACTATAGGCAAGAAAGATAGAATTGAACCTAAGGCTTGCCCCCGAAACATTTTGAAGGAATGCCGCTTTCAACCTCCTTCTATCGACATCGACGGCTCCGAGGAAAAGAGAATGGCCATGACTGGCTAAAGATCACTGCCTTCTCACGCATTGGATTTAAACCAATATCTCCCTATCTGGGGCGACTTTCCTTTTAGTCGATCGTGATGGGTCTGTCGTCCTCCTCATTATAGTCCTCCTAAAATCAATAGCATTTCGTCGGAATACATCCTGTCTTTTCACCTTAGTAGTCCTATGCATAGTAAGTACTATAGCCCCAATCATGGCTACTAATAAAATAAGACTAGAAACCAAAAACCAGACGAAATAGTAGGTATAAAGTAAATTGCCCAATGTTTCCAAATTCGTCCAACTTCGTACCTTTCCGGCATAAACCGTATATCTCAGAGAGGTCGTATTTCTTTGGGTTGGTAGTAATGGAATGCTTTCATTATCTAAAATGAAGAGCATTTCCCACCAAAAGATCAGTCCAATAATACCACTCACTGGTAAATAGCGCAATACTTCTTCGTGAATCTCCGCTATTTGAATATGGAACATCATAACAACGAATAGGAATGAAACGGCTATAGCTCCTATATAAACTACTGGGAAGATCATAACGAATAGGATAAACACTATGTAAAGCTCTCCTTAGTTTCCGACTAGTAATACT
Organism: Echium plantagineum; assembly: GCA_003412495.2. Classification (NCBI taxonomy): domain Eukaryota; kingdom Viridiplantae; phylum Streptophyta; class Magnoliopsida; order Boraginales; family Boraginaceae; genus Echium; species Echium plantagineum. Next base: position 9,902,191 of record CM016566.1, on the reverse strand, counting down.
AGTGAATGTCCTTTTTAATGTGTAGCGTAATATCTGTCCTATGGTGTATTTGGATTGGATGAATCACGGGAACGAGGATTCTTTAAAATTATACTAGGGAGCGGAATTAGAGGGAACACGGGAATATTTTATTGTTGTTCGAGTACTATAATTGTGAGCTAGGGCAATGAGGGAAAATATAATTAATTATGTTATTTTTCTCCATAAAAAATACAAAAATTCCCGTTCGTTCCCCTTGATCCTCCCCAATTCAAACATACCACTAAAGCAGTCGTAATGAAACACTCAAAATTGATTGCATCTCATGTTAGGGCACAATGCTAAGTAGGAAGAGATTTTTTGGGTTTGATTTAAAGATTGATTGATCATTAATGATGACAGAATTTAAAAGATTTTAAATTGACTAATTATGAAAATGGTAGGAAAATTTGGTGATTAATTATCTGTTTAGTTTTTCTTTTTATGTTTTTTTGAATATTGTGGATTTCTTTCCAAATAATCGTGCTAAATCAAATCTTAATGCTCCCCTCACTTTCATCTTCACCCGCCATTTCAAATTTGAAATGCCTACATATATTACAGGAAACACTATATACGCACCAAAATAGTGTTTTAGAAGTGAAATTACTATTTTGCCCGTTGATGAAACTTACTCATACAATACATTCACAAAAATAGGGGGCAAAATTGTACTATCACTTCTAAAATACACTATTTGGGCACTTTGGGTGTGCCTATAACAATTCAGATATATTCCCTCCCACTTCTTGGGTGTGTGTATAGTGTATCCCTTTCTTCATACAATCTTTTCTGGGAGTCTTTGCATAGGTGCAGAGATTTACGTTCTATAGTCCCCTCCCCGCCACCCACCCACAAAAGGCCCCCAAAGAAGAAGCAACAACCAGCCCAAACTCCATCCATCTCCATGAATATCGAACAATTACCACTCCAATCGAGCAACATTGCCAACATGGAAATGGTTGAACCCAAATTCACATCAAAGCCGAAAACAATCGAACAATTGTACCAGAAGAAAACACAACTGGAACACATCCTCCTTCGCCCCGATACCTATATTGGGTCCGTGACAAAACACAGAGAGCTTTGGGTGTACGAGAATGATGCCATTATACGAAAAGTTGTTGATTATGTACCAGGTTTGCATAGTACTGTATGGTTGATTGATAGTAAGCAAGTTGGTCTAAAAATGAAGTCGATAATAGATTGTTATGTACTACCTTTGTCTCAATAAAGGTTGTCCATTTTGAGTTTCAATGGTAAAAGTTAGTAGCTTTAATTGATTATGTAATATGTTTGTAGAGAATATTTGATGAAATATTGGTAAATGCTGCTGATGAAGTGATGATAAGCAAGTTGGTCCAATAATGAAGTCTTTATAAGTTGGTCGTTGTATTTGCCACTTTTTCCCGAAAATATTGTCCAGTTTGATCTTCAATGGTCAAAATTAATAGATTAAGTGGCTTTAATTGACACGGACAATTTTGATTTGAATCGAAATTCTCATTAATAGTAAAGCGCTATGTAAATACTATATTTAGATATAGTTTTCACACCAAATGTTATATGGTATGTTAAAGAATATATCATTTCAAAATTTAGTAGATGGCATAATACAAAGATTTGATGATTATGTGCCAGGTTTATACAGGATGTTCGATGAAACATTGGTTAATGCTGCTGACAATAAGCAAAGGGACCCAAAAATGAAGTCTTTAAGAGTTGATATTGATGTTGTGGAGAATTGTATTAGTGTGTTTAATGATGGAGCTGGATTGCCTATTGTGGTGCATCGGGAGGAAAAGGTTTATGTACCCGAATTGATTTTTGGGCAGTTGTTGACCAGTAGTAATTATGATGATGGTGAGAAGAAGACTACTGGTGGAAGAAATGGGTATGGAGCCAAGTTGACTAATATTTTTTCGACTGAGTTTGTGATCGAGACTGCTGATGGAAAGAGGAGGAAGAAGTACAAGCAAGTATAAATTTTGATGGGTTGAATATACATCTAACATATTGTTTGGTTTGTTTTTCCATGGTCGAAATTAACGAACTTTATAGACTTAATTGACAAACAAAATTCAGATTGGAATCAACACTGTCTATGTTAATAGTGAAGTACAATGGAAATAATGTCTTGAGATATTTTTTACTTCATATTATTTGGTATATACAAAATATTTGGTTTCACCATTTAAAACGGCAACATTTTGAAACTAGTCAATATATTTTGAGATGGAGTGGTAGAAGTAGATGATGGTTTGATATATTTAGGTTCAAATGCCGAGTTTGCCTATTGTTTTTTGTTTCATGGGAATATAAATTTAGGACTTTATTTGAATTTGAAATGTGTAATTTACTCCTTTAGATATGGAATATGCTCAAATGTCTCTGTGTTCATGGAAACTATTCTCATTTTTTATTTCTCAAATAATGTTGTTATGTGGGTATTTGTTGAAAACTAAAAGATCATGATGCAATTCTGTGGGTTTATTGACCTACTGAATTGTAATTTGATGTAGGTTTTCTCTGAGAACATGAGCAGAAAATCAGAGCCTGTGATAGAAACATGCAAAGCTACAGAAAATTGGACCAAGATTACATTTAAGCCTGACTTACAAAAATTTAGCATGACCCATCTAGAGGATGATGTTGTTGCACTGATGCAAAAGCGTGTAGTCGATATGGCGGGATGCCTATCTGAGTGCCCTGGAGCAAAGTTAGATGTCCAGCTAAATGGAAAACCTGTTCCGATCAAGTCTTTTGAAGAGTACTGCAAACTCTATTTACCTAATGAAGAGAAGAGTGTTTATTACAAAGACAACAGATGGAATGTTTGCATATGTGCTAGTGATGATGGACAGTTCAAACAGGTTTCTGTAATGTTGTCAATGAATATTTGTAAGTTAATAAGCTTTATGATGTTTAAGCTATATGGTCTTAGCTTTTGTTTCTTTACATTTGATCTGCTAGGTCAGTTTTGTTAATGGAATTGCTACAATCAATGGTGGAACTCATGTAGAGCACATTGCTAACCAGATAGCAAAGCATTTCGCTGAAAAACTGAGCACAAAGAAACTGGCCATTACTCCGAAAAATGTAAGGAACCAGTTATGGATATTTGTCAATGCCCTCATTGACAACCCAGCATTTAATTCTCAAAGTAAGGAAACCTTGACACTCAGAGAGAGCTATTTTGGTACTAATTGTGAACTCTCCCCACCATTTCTGAAGAATATTGGTTAGTCTACTAATTTCTTACTTTCTTGACTTGTTTTAATATTGTTTTGTAGAATTTTCATTAATCGGGCCTGGGCCACACCCATATGAGGAGAGAGATCACACTTCATAACCCAAGAAGGCACCATCCTAAAACCAATTGGTGATAAGTGGAGTTGCTCCCTAGTTTATTAAGTGATGATTTCTCTCCTTTATTTCCAATGTGAGACTTTCACATGTGACATTTTGGGCTCATTTGGAGCAATCTTAATCCCCCTCACATGTGAAGTCCCTTTTTTTCAAAGCACGGAGGTATTTTTCTTCCCATGCATATTTCAAAGCACGGGGTATTTTTTTCTTCCCGGCATATAAGGCCCAGTTTCTTTTTAATTGAATACCCAGGTCACTTAACCATGGGCTCTGATACCATGTAGAATTTTCATTAATCGGGCCTGGGCCACACCCATATGAGGAGAGAGATCACACTTCATAACCCAAGAAGGCACCATCCTAAAACCAATTGGTGATAAGTGGAGTTGCTCCCTAGTTTATTAAGTGATGATTTCTCTCCTTTATTTCCAATGTGAGACTTTCACATGTGACATTTTGGGCTCATTTGGAGCAATCTTAACATGTTTTTCTCGTGGAAAGTTTATGTTATGTTTCTCGTCTCTTCTGCAGAGAGCAAAACCGATGTGAAGGACACACTCCTCACCTGGGTTGACTTCAAACAGAAAAATGATCTTAAGAAAACTGATGGAGCTAAAAAAGGACGGATTCATAATATTGAAAAACTTGAGGATGCTAATGAAGCAGGAGGGGAGAATTCGGAGAATTGCACTTTAATATTGACAGAAGGAGATTCAGCCAAGGCTCTTGCAGTAAGTGTTTGAAATAGAGTATAATTTTATTTCGAGAGACTGGCATGTGATTGAAACAGATATTTCACAGATGGCAGGATTATCTGTTGTTGGTCGAGACAGATATGGTGTGTTCCCATTGAGGGGTAAATTGCTAAATGTAAGGGATGCTAGTGTTTCACAAGTCGCAGGCAATGCTGAAATTACTTACATCAAGGAGATACTGGGGCTGCAACAAGACCGACAATATGCCGATACCAATTCACTGAGATATGGTCACTTAATGATAATGACTGATCAGGTAGTTTTTACGTATGAACTCTGATGGATTCTGGTTGTGCTGTATTTCATTATCGTATATAGCTTCAGCATGCTAGTTTTGTCCCACCAACTAAAGTTGTAGCTCTATTCTCGAGCAGGACCATGATGGATCCCACATTAAAGGTCTCCTAATCAATTTCATTCATTCATTTTGGCCATCCCTGCTGAGAGTTCCCTCTTTCTTGGTGGAGTTTATTACACCAATTGTGAAGGTGTGTTCTTTCAAGTCATACAACTTTCATGTCAACCTGAGTAACAAGTAAACACGACAATTGTAACTTCTCTCATTGTTGGCTCTCATTGTTCAGGCCACTCATAGAAATGGGAATGTTTTGTCGTTTTACACGATGCCGGAGTATGAAGCATGGAAAGAAAGTTTGGGATCATCTTCAAGTGGGTGGTCTATCAAGTACTATAAGGTTTGTTGTAGATGATAGCAGCGGTGATAGTGTGGATTAAACTTTGGAAAATTTGTATAAGTATTTGCTTTTCTGTCAGGGATTGGGAACTAGCACGTCGGAAGAAGGGAAGGAGTACTTTGAGGCCATTGACAGGAATAAGAAGGATTTTGTTTGGTTTGATGATCGGGATGGGGAAGCAATAGAGCTTGCTTTCAGCAAGAAGAAGATTGAAGCCAGAAAGAACTGGTTGAGACAATTTAAGGTTTCAAATTCGCAGTGGAAGTGGTCAATTAAATCAATTAGTGTTATAAAAATATTTTATTGATCTATGTTCCTGTTTGTATTTCTTCATGTAGCCTGGTACTTTCCTTGACCAGAAGGAGACACATATAAAGTATAGTGCCTTCGTCAACAAAGAACTTATACTGTTCTCGTTGGCCGATCTTCAAAGATCAATTCCGTCAATGGTGGATGGTTTGAAACCGGGCCAAAGAAAGATTCTTTTCTGTGCTTTCAAGAGGAACTTAATGAAGGAGGCAAAGGTTGCTCAATTCTCAGGTTATGTCTCTGAGCACTCAGCTTACCATCATGGTGAGCAAAGTCTTGCAGGTACCATAATTGGCATGGCTCAAGATTTTGTAGGCAGTAACAACATCAATCTCTTCTATCCAAGTGGACAATTTGGTAGTCGCCTCACGGTAATGCATAAGAACAAGAATAATTGTTCCTTCGGTCATAAGAGTCACCAATCACAGTGCAGATATTTAGTTAACGCTATTCTTCATGCAGGGAGGTAAAGATCATGCTAGTGCCAGATACATATTTATTAAGCTCTGTAATATAACAAGATATTTGTTCCCAAAGAATGATGATATTCTTCTAGACTACTTGAATGAAGATGGGCAACGTATTGAACCTACATGGTAAGTATAATAAGTAAGAACTTCTTCCAAGATTAAACTTAAACATTAACTGGAAAGAATTATAGCTGTATACTTGTGCTGTTGTGCATGTAATAGGTATGTACCAATTATTCCGATGGTTCTGGTAAATGGAAGTGAAGGAATTGGAACTGGTTGGAGTACCTCTATACCTAATTATAATCCGAGTGACATTATTGCAAACTTGCGAAGGTTACTAAATGATGAACCACTTGTACCAATGCATCCTTGGTACAGAGGGTTTAGAGGTTCCATAGAGCAGACTTCGACAAAAGAGGCAGGTGCTACTTACACAGTGACAGGTATTGTCGATGAAGTTGATAAGACAACAATTAGAATAACTGAGCTGCCCCTTCGGAGGTGGTCTTCAGATTACAAAGTGTTCCTGGAATCAGTTTGTGAAGGGAGCAAAGAAGCAAAGGATCCATTCATTCAGGTACTCATAGGCTAACTAATTTAGAAGTCGCATATTCTAGAAAACTGTCTATTGTTGATCTTTTATTTTAACTGTCCTTAATCTTGCAGGACTTCAGTAGTTATTGTTCTCTTGATTATGTACATTTTGACATCATTATGAGTGAGGAGAAAATGAGGAATGGCAAGGAAGAGGGGTTGTTGAAGAAATTCAAACTGTCTACCAGTATAAGCACATGCAACATGCATCTCTTTGAGCCAAATGGCACCATTAAGAAATATAACACTCCAGAACAAAGTATATCTGCCTTCGTAGTAATTTCTATCAATATACATTAACCGTAATTTATCATTACTGAGCTTGTTCACTGCATTAATCTATTATGCAGTTTTGTTGAATTTCTTGAAAAGTCCTTTCAAGTGGAAACTGCGCAGTGTACTTATAGACCATTCTTGCAGAAAGCAATTATGAAGAACTTAGAGATAAATTTGTTGAAATTGGAGAACAAGGTCAGGTTCATTTTAGGTGTTGTAGAAGGCAACATCATAGTAAGTAACCGTAAGAGGGCCGATCTCTTTCTTGAGTTGAAGGAAAAGAATTTCACACCCTTTCCGAAGAAGAAAACTGGGGATGCGATTGTTGCTGGGACCACAGATGACACAGAAGCAACTGAAGAGCCTCTAGAGGCCTCTAGCAGTGAAGTTCAGGCCAGCGATTATGACTACTTGCTTTCTATGGCCATTTGGTCTTTGACACTTGAGAAGGTTAGGGATCTACGTGACGAAAGGGATAAGCTCAGGGTTGATATTGATGAAATGAGAAAGGCTGCTCCCAAGTCATTATGGATAAAAGATCTTGATGAACTTGAGAAACAACTTTATGTATGAATCTCGACTCTCTCTTCTTAAGATATTGCGACTCCTCTGGTTCTTTGAACTTGGTATGTTACTGCAGGAGGTTGATAATGAACTAGTAGCTGATGCAAGAAAAGGGACCAAACATGAGGTAAAGCCTGGTACCGAGGCAGCTCCCAAAGCTACAAAAGCCCCACGAAAAGATGGGAAGCCAGTTAGCAATTCAGAATCTGTTGCTGATACTGAAAAATCTCTTTCCCCCATGGAGACTGGTAAAAACACGTGATTGCTTCAATTGACTCACTTTCTTGATAATTGGTTGTTTTAACAAATGCCATATACTTTCTTCAGATGCTACGGAGGTGCCAAAAGAGAAAGCCAGAGCAGCTACAAAGAAAACTCCTGCCAAATCGGTTTGATACTCTTTATACTGCTGTTACTCTTTCATTGAAAATGATTTTTGGCAACGGTGTAATTCTTGAAGTCTAATCATTTATTTCAGGAGAAGCCAGTTAGCAATGCAGAATCTGTTGCTGATACTGACAAATCTCTTTCACCGATGGAGACTGGTATGAACACGCGATTGCTTCAATTGACTCACTTTCTTGATATTTGGTATTTTAACAAATGCCATATACTTTCTTCAGATGTTACCGGGGTGCCAAAGGCGAAAGCCAGAGCAGCTACAAAGAAAGCTCCTGCCAAATTGGTTTGACACTCTATATACTGCACTTACTCTTTTATTGAAAATGATTTTTGGCAACGGTTTAATTCGTAAAGTGTAATCAGTTAAACCTTTGCGTTTGTTTATTTCAGGGGAAATCGTCTTCTACTGTCATTGATGAGGAGGAAGCAGATGGTGTGCCAGCACTTGCTAATCGTCTTGCACAATACACTCTTGGTTCTCCCTCAGATGGTAAATACTAATCTGCTGATAATAATTGAAAGAACAATGTCGCAAATACATTAACTGAGCCCTCGATGTCAAGATTATTCTAATGGAACAATTTTAAGTTCTGCATTGAAATACATTGCTAATTTATAATTTGCGTTTTCATGTCAAACCAGCTCCTTAAGGTTGCTATATATGTATACCACAGTTAATATGTTCTTTATACCCTATACTCACGGTGACTCTTCTGCACGCACAGGATCTGGAGAGAAGAAAGATGGAGATAATTATGAACCTATTGATGATATTGCCGTAGAAGTGAAAAAACAGGTAGGGAGAAAAGCAGGAAAGGGAAAAGCAGCAAAGCCACCTGCAGCACCGAAGAAAAGAGAGGCAGCTAACAAAGCACCTCCAGTGAAGCTTCATACGGAAGCTCTAAAACCTGCTGAAAACACTGGTATTTCACCCGAAAAGAAAGTCAGGAAAATGAGGGGATCTCCATTTAACAAGAAAAGTGGATCCGTGCTAGGGAGGAGCATGACATTGCCGATGAACATGAGTTTCGATGACACTGAAGAGCAAGTAATCCCTGATCAAGAATCCGGCAGTAGTGTAGGAGGTGATGCTGAGGCTTTTGTAGCTCCTAGAGCTACTAGACCACAAAGAGTTACAGACACCGAGGTTATACATATCTTGAGTGATTCTGATGATGGTGATGATGACAATGTTGTACATTGACATGAACATTATATTAGAAAAAACACATTTTTCTGATATATTTAAAGAAAGAATAATGGTATGTTATAATATTTGTATATACACAAAGTTTTATCATATGATAATTAACATGTACATTGACATGGCACATTATATTAGAAAAAATGTGTTTTTTGATTATTATTATTATTATTGGATGAAATTTGTAATGGAATGATAAGGTTTGAATGATTTGTTTAATGTTAATTCTGGATTTTAAGAAAAATTGTATCAAAAAATATAGTGTAATTTATGAACTTAACATAAGTGATAACCTAATAGTAATAAATAAACTATTTTAATTTTATTTGATTTTTTTAATAGATCCAATGATTTTGTACACAATCACTCTCGATGAGGACCATCATATTTCGATAATCCATGCTAAAAAAATGACTAAACACTACTAGTCTACTACGGTTCTACCTATTTGTGGTTATGTTAAATTTTTCATCCATTAGTTTTCAATAAGAAAAGATTTTTTTTTTCGTTTACTCAAACCTAACAAAAAAATATTCTTCATCTTCAACTACTAGTTGTAACTTGTAACATTGATGATGGTTTTAGGAATAGGATAACATTGACAATGAATTTGTGAATATTTTTGAGCGGCAAAAATATTACTAAAAAATCCGGATCAAAATTAGTAATGTAACATCAAGTATGGTTAAATTAGTGGTTCGAGGTATTTTTAAAACAATCGTGATTATAATAAGATCTTTTAATCTGGAAGGACTAAAGTGGTTTATAGGTTACGAGGAATGTGAGTTTATGTATTCCATTTGATATCTTTGTATCCGATACAAAGCTGACTTTGTACAATTGTACTGTTCACAAAATTGCGGTCGTCTATTTCGTCTCCGATTACTCTTGATTTTCAACTTAGGTGATAAGTCGAGGTGAAATTATTAATTGAAAACCATTTGTTTATCAAGGTACTTCGGTGAATTAAATATTATTATCATTCACATATGTTACATCCGAATTCCAACGATGAATCTATATAAATGATCATGCCCATTTTATCACGGTGAACAAAAAAAGTAACGGATAACCGATGCAAATTAAAGAAAAAAGACTAACCTACATTAATAGAAATTCAGCTCGATTCAAAACGACTATACATTTATGATCATAAAGAGTGATGTTCCAGTTAGATAAAGAGTCTCCAGTAAGAATAATGAATAGCATTGAAACACCAACATCATGCGAAAGCACAAAAAAATTAGTTGAAGGTTTAAGTAAGCTCTTACAATTTGTTTGCCTTTTCAAAGGAGAAGGGAAGATAACCTCATTGCCTTCATGACATTACAATCAAAATTATAATCCTGAAAAATGACTTGATCTCTGAAAATACAAATATTTCAAAGAGAACCTAATAAAAAATAGTATAACTCTTTTAGTTTTATTTGATTTTTGTAATAAATCGAGTGATGTTGTTTATCAATCACTCTCGATCAGGACCATCATATTTCGATAATTCATGCTAAAAAATATGACTAAACACTACTATCTATTTGTGGTTATGTTAAAATTTTCGTCCATTTGTTTTCAATAAGAAAGGATTTTTTTTTTCTTTTCGTTTTCTCAAACTTAACAAAAAACATTATTCATCTCCTTCAACTACTAGTTATAACATTGATAATGATTTGAGGAATAAGAGAAAAATTGACGATGAATTTGGGAATATATTTTGAGGGGCTTAAAAGAGATTTGGATCTAAATTTTAATGTAACAGAAAAACATGTTGAAGTAGTGGTTCAAGGTATTTTTAAAATAATCGTATAATTATAATAGGATGTTCTATAATTGAAAGGACTAAAATGGTTTATAGGTTGCGAGGAATGTGAGTTTTGTGTACTCCTTTTGATACCTCGTACCTCCATATCCGAGGATCAACAAACTCGACTCCGCACAACTGCACTATTCACAAAATTGTCGTTTTGTTTTCCATCTCTGATTACTCTTGATTTTTAACTTAAGTTATAACTCGAGCTGAATACAGAATACATAATTTGAAAACTATTTATTTGTCAAGGTCGTTCCGGTCAATTAAATATTAATATCATTTACATATGTTACACCGAATTCTAACGGTGAATCTATATAAATAGTTTAAACTCATTTTATCATAATTATCATGACGAACAAAAAATATATATAACCCATACAAATAAAAAAAAGATTAACCTACATTGATAGAAACTCACCTCGATTAACGATCATAAAATATAACCCTTATTATTTGGTATGAATAGGTTAAAAACAACACTATATACACACCAAAACAATATTATAAGTATATCTAAAATTACTACTTTACCCCTATTTAATTATTACATTTATAAATAGAGAGAGCATAATCGTAATTTCACAACAAAAAATCACTATTTAGGGGTGTGTATATGAGATCAGGTTAAAAACAAACCTAAATAAATCTAAGATTAAACCAAGCGAGTCAACACCTCAATTTTGCGGCTAATCTCATAAAAAATCTTGAAATAATTCGTTGGAAACAAATTAACACACACTCAACTCAGCTGCTAGATATGGCCTTTCATGTTTCCTGCCCAATTACATGGTACATCACACCCCCCCCTCTTCTATTTCATTAATACCAATTGTAATTTTACTAATTTTGTCTTAAAAAGTTGAATTTTTACTAGTTTTTTGTACCACAAATACATATTTGTGCCTCTCTTAATTGTTTGTGTTTTTGGGTTCTCTTCTTTATATAAAAGATTGAGTTTTTGTACCACAAATACATGTATGTGTCTTCCTTCATTGTTTGTGTTGTTGGGTTCTTGTCTTATTTTTCTTATGTGAAAGAGATTGCTGTTTCACTAATTTTATCTAAGAAAGATTGGTTCTTTTTGCTAATTTTTTGTACCACAAATACATATATTGTATGATTTTTATAGTTTGTGTTTTATTTTATGTAAACAGATTGCAAATTTAATGTAAAAAGATTGATTTTTTACTACTTCTATCGAAAAATATTGTGTTGTTATTGATTTAATATGCCCCCTCTAGTGCATATATGGGTTTTGTTTATTGTTTGTGTTGTTGGGTTTTCGTTTTTAGAGGCAGTTGGGTGTTTCTTTAACTGTTTGTGTTGACTTCTGGGTGATTGTTTTTGTTAGTCGGAAGATTTGCTACTGCACGTTAGGGTTTCCTCGTTTGTTGCGGTCAGAAGAGGGAAAAAATGCATTCTTGGAGGAGTTGGGTAAGATTGAGGAGTTCCTCAAAGATCCTTATCGGCGAAGGGCTAATCATGGGCAGACTGTGCAAGTTAAGGTGCCCAAAGTGGATGTTATTGACCCGCCTCCTCCGGTTTTAGGTGTTAGTGTTCCCCTTCAGCTGCAGCAGCAGAAACAGTTGGTGTCTGCTGAGGTTGTTCCTATAGAAGATGCCGGCGGTGGGGAATTGGATGAGTTGGCATTGGCTAATGCTTCTGCTAATACTAAGAGACTTGCGTTGCAAAAGAAAGGGGCCGCCACATCTGTAATGGTTGAGGACCTTGCTAGAAGGTTGGAGGCTGGCGATGGACTGGTAGGTTCTCGATCTTGTACCTGTTTTTCAATGTTGATCTTACTAGCTTTCTGACTTCGCATATTTGATTGGAAGAAAATTTTGTTACCTGAAAACTGGAACAAGTAACATGTAGGGATTATAAGGGATGAAGGGAGTTCGTTGGTTATTTAAGTCTTTGATTTGGGGTGAGGCAGGGTAAATGATCTCATGGAAGAAGTTAAATTGAATCAAAATAGAAGAATATATATTTTGATTATTTATATTTTGTGTTAATAATGTTGAGGCCAGTTTGAGTTTCTACAACTGAAACTTGTGGTCTTACCGCCTTATTAACTTTTGTGGCTTTCTTTTAGATTGTGCTGGATATAGTAGAGATATGATAAAATGGTGTTTCCAGACGAGTTGTACTCTTCTTCCTGCTTTGTTGATGTGTAGGTTGTATGTTTGGAGATTGTAAAACTATAATTCAGTTGGTAGATGGAGTTAGGGAGATAAGGTTTAATGTTTGGTACTTTGATATATCAAGTGGTTTATGGTTAGAGCTGCTTGTTAGAAGCCTGCTCGTACTAAGGCTGTTCATATCTTTTTAATGATGACTTGATACTTAATAATGGTGATCAATTTATCTACTTGTACGGCTTTGTTTTTTGTTTGGATTATAAGTTGTTGGAAAACCATAAATTGCGTTATGGTGGGTTTTCATGTAGATTAAGAAAAGGGAGGCCCCTACTTACTTTACCATCTAATATCGGCGAGTTAAATTCCGTTTTCATATTCCAATTCTTTTTGTGAGATCTGTTTAACCCTCAGGTATTTATTTCATGTGTCTTTCTTGTTGATTTTTACATGGTGGATCTACCTTAAAAACATGCATGTATAAGTTGGTCAAATGAGACAAATTATGGGAAATAAAAAAGTGTGAAAGTGGACAATCTTCATGGGATGGAGGGATTATCTTTTAATACCTAAATTTTGAATTCATGCAGTCAATGTAAGTGGTGATTATATGAATTGAAAGTTCAAGTCTTGTTATTGCCACTGATCTAGCAACTTCATCCTGTTTTTTTGAATGAGCGACTGCCTTGTAATTTGTTTGTCTAGTCCCTGGTAGCCTAATTCAATTGCTCAGATAGCTAAGGAACGTTGATGAACCTGACCCTAATTAATTATTACTACACTTCATTTCCCTTTTCTGATGTTTGAGATTTACTAAAGTAGCTATGCCTGCAGGGCAAGGAGATAGATTTTGCTGGAGAAGAGCAGGGCCAATCTAATGTTAAAATAATGTGCCGTTTATGCTTGTCTGGAGAAAATCATGGAAGTGAGAGAGCAAGGAAAATGTTGCCCTGCAATAGCTGCGGCAAGAAGTACCATAGGAATTGCGTGAAAAACTGGTCACTTAATAGAGGTTTTTTTTCCATTCCTTTTTTTAGCTGTAGATATTTATCTAATACGATGTATGATTGTAGCGGTTGATAAATAGTCTCTTTCAGATTTGTTTCATTGGAGTTCTTGGTCATGCCCATCTTGCAGAATATGTGAGGTAATCAGTTTCATCTCTGTTTTTTTATTATTGTAAAAGTTACACTTTTCCATGTGATTGTGACCCCCCTCCCTCCCCCCAGATTATGTATTTAGGAAAGTGTTCCATTGCAATTATGTAGTAGAAGGCTCCCACAAAAATCTTGTAATATTCCTGTACATGCGTCCAATTCAATTACTTTAAAGAATTATGTGCTCTAAGCTTACCTGGTGAAATTTGAGTTGTGGAAAAATAGTCTATTTCCATGTGTTGGCCTTTAATTTCCCTGGCTGATATATTGTTCACTTTTATTATATATCTCGAGCGATGCTACACTTCACAGGCTGTAATAAACCTCCCCCAATGCTCACCCCTTCTCTTCCTTTTGGTAAATTATGACTCTCCTTCAAGATAGACATTTCTTTGTGTGTGACAAGGAATGCCTGACATGGTTCAATATGGATCTATTAGTGGTTGGTTACTTATCAGTTAAGCACATTATTCCAATATAAACCAAATTTGCTTGCCAGGTTTGCTGTCGTACTGGAGATCCAAATAAGTTCATGTTCTGCAGAAGGTGTGATGCTGCATACCATTGCTACTGCCAGCAGCCTCCCCATAAGGTTTCCTGTCAATATCTTCCTGCATAGTTTCACTTAGCTATCTAAATAGCTAGTAATTGATGTGTTTCCATTTTGTAGAATGTTAGCAGCGGGCCGTATCTGTGTCCTAAGCACACGAAGTGCCACAGCTGTGGGTCTACTGTTCCGGGAAAAGGCTTGAGCCTGAGGTACTAACTGAAGAAATAGTCATGGATTCCTTATGTCTATTTTTTCTCCTAATCGTCATATTATGTGTCGCAACCATTTACTCCAATACCTTAATGTTGAACAAAACTGATGTCATCAGTCAGCATCTTCACTCAATATCTAGCTTTTGAGGCATATATTTCATGCTATGTCAGAATTCTAATTGAGAATTGCTGTGAGTGTAGCTTCATTGTTTTATTGTATTGGCATCATTATTGTTGTGGTCAAGTGCTGAATGTTCTTCATCTGTGAAGGATTTGACTCTTAGTCATATATACTATGTGCAACTCTCGAGCTATGGGCTCACTTTTTTCCTTCAGTCCATTTAAAGACCAGGGCAGATTTGCTTTTCTTGCAAGGCTTCAAAAAATTTCAACACATATTTCTATGTTTGAGAGCCAGTTCCTTCTATATACTTTTGCTAACTCGTGGGATTTTTCCTAGACCTGAATGGCATACTCACTTTCCTCCTTCAAAGTTGACTAGTAAAGGACTATTTTTGCTGACATCCTGTGTCTATGTAGTTAGGTCATATCATTGTTACGATACAAGCTACTACGATAACCATCTTATTATAGCCATTACATCCTGATATTCTTACATGTTTTGTTAAAATTTACTAGTTATTCTCATACTTCAGGCTTAAGTCAATTGATTAAATTCCATATACTGAATGTCCGAATCTACTCAGGTGGTTTCTTGGGTACACTTGTTGTGATGCTTGTGGAAGGTTATTTGTCAAAGGAAACTATTGTACAGTGTGTTTAAAGGTATGTATGGTAGTCTTTGGATACTCTTTTTCTTTCTGCCAAACTATCCCTATAAGTTATATTCCATTGACATCTCCATGATGCCCTAGCGTTCTTGTATCTATACATTACTGCATATAAGGTGTGCATTGTGTATATCATATTCATTTCGCTGTTAAAGTTGACTGGCATTTCTTGATTTTCCATTGCAGGTGTACAGGGATTCTGAATCGACACCTATGGTTTGCTGTGATATTTGCCAGCGATGGGTGCATTGCCAATGTGACGGCATCAGGTTTTGACTCTTGCTACTATATTTCATTGTGTCAGTTATAAAGTTATAAAGTTTATATCAGGCTTATAGCGAATTGATTGGTTCTGTTCCACTCAAGCATGGTTTCTCGTATTGTAAGCTACCTACAAAGTAAAAAAGGAACACTGTGATGCTAGAAAGGATTCCCTCTGAGCTTCACTTTTACTACTTTTTTCCCTTCCTAAAGGAATATTGCCTTCAATGGTTAAGCCCATGGTTTTTGCTGTTCAATTGGTATAATGTGTTGTGGGCTTGTGGCCATTTCAAAACATGGAAATCTATATCAGATTGCATAGTGTTTTGATTTATTTTGTCTTTTTGGTATGTACTCCTTAAGAATTTTTTTAATACTATTAAATTTATATACAATGGTGGTCTCTACAATCCTGTGTCCTCAGTCTACACAATATAATTATTGTTTGTTTTGATCTTATCACGGGTGTAAGGCTGCATACTACCTACTTAGTCGGGAGCCTCTCCAGAAGCGTCTGAGCATGTTGATGTTGTATTTGTAGGCATATAATTCTCCTAAATTTCCTCGCCTTCTTAACCTAGCATAGTTTGAAATTTATAGTGCATTTATGTAATTGCAGTGATGAGAAGTATATGGAGTTTCAAGTGGATGGAAACCTTGAATATTCATGTCCAACCTGTCGCGGTGAATGCAGCCAGGTTGGTCCGAAATGGCAACATTAATTAAAGCTTTAGTCTGTTACAAATATTGTTGGTGAACAACTTCTGTCTTAATCTCAGATTCGGAGTTCTGAAGAGGCTGTTCTGGAGCTGTGGAAGAAGAAAGATGAAACAGACAAGAACCTGATATCAAGATTGAGAGCAGCTGCTGGATTGCCGACTCAAGAGGAAATTTATCCTCTTTCACCCTTTTCTGATGATGAAGATAATGGCCCTGCCACTTCGAAGAATGAATATGGGAGATCTTTCAAGCTTTCTCTGAAAAATTTAGTTGAAAAATCACCAAAAAAGAATGAACATGGAAAGAAATATTCGAGCAAGAAGTCTGGGAAGAAAAAGAGTGCAAATGAAGAATATACTGCAGGAGATGGAAATGAAGAAATGTCATTGTTCTCAACCAAAGAACCTGATAATCTATTTTTTCCTGTCACTGGAAGTCTGAACGAGAAGCTCAAATCTGTAGATGAGGTTGTCGAAAACAATGGGGTTAGGACTTCTCGGACTGTCCATGTTAATAGTAACTCACCTGATGGTGGCCAGTTTGGGGCTAATGTTGGAAGTAATATGTCTAAGAGTGCTAAGGGGCCAAAGCTAGTTATACATTTAGGCTCGAGGAATAAGAACTCTACTAATTCTCCAAGGTCTGACGCCTCAAGTTGCCCCATTGAGCCGGAATTAACTACTACATCAAATGGTATGAATTTAGTTCTATGTTTTTCTTTACTCACTGACCTGGGCACGCCCTTGTGGATTCCTTACTTTGTTTTTTAACTCCAGAATGATGGTCCTTGGTGAAAATTTAATCTTCAAGCATTTGTGATTCTTATGTTCGCCATTGCTATTTATTTGACCTACATTGACATTTCAAAAAATAATAATTGAAGTGATTGACTTAGTGTAAATTTGTTATAGCACCCTTTGAATTGTTAAATAAAATAATTAAATAAAATATATTCGTAAACAATACAAGGT
The DNA here is from genome assembly GCA_003412495.2 of Echium plantagineum. Classification (NCBI taxonomy): domain Eukaryota; kingdom Viridiplantae; phylum Streptophyta; class Magnoliopsida; order Boraginales; family Boraginaceae; genus Echium; species Echium plantagineum. The sequence continues at coordinate 9,884,922 of CM016566.1, read as the reverse complement.
GACAAATTTGTAATATCACACTAGTAGGAACGGGAGAAGGGTGATAAATTTGTAATATCACCCTTTGTATTGTTTAATAAGAGAATTCAATTAATTTATGAAAATATATATTTGTCATCTTCATTTTGCTTCTATGAGCTAGTTCATGCTACTGGATAGATGGCTGGAATCCATATGTTTTTGTAGACTTTGCTTGTTACTTGATAGTTGATGTGTGAATTTGTTATGAGCATGCCCAATTTCTTATGTAAATGTAACATGCAGGAGACAAAGTCGATCACATCGATCATATTAATGGGTCAAAGCCCAAGATAAGGATTCGCAAATCTAATCCAGATGTTACAGGTAAAAATATGTTTGGTTCTGTCTCTACACCTAGTGGACACTCTCTTTTAGGCAGAGCAGTGGATGATCGAAGCAAAGCTGATATCGAGGCGGAAATTGAAGTTCCAGCTAACAGAGTTAGCAAGCTGGCTTCGCTAAAATATGCAGAAGGCCACTCAAATGTTTCTAGTGTTCTGGAGGATGTAAACAATAATAAACCTGCAGCACCAAATTCAGTTTCGAAGGATTCTAGGCCACTGCTGAAGCTAAAATTTAAGAAACCTCATCAAGAAAACCAAGCTTCCTGGATAAATCTAACGGATGATGAGAGGAGTTTACCAAAAGGACAGAGGTCAAAAAGGAAGAGACCATCGTCCCTACAAGAAAGCGCATCAACCCAGGGTGTTCAGGGAAGCGCAATGGATGAGATCATGGATGCTAATTGGATACTGCAGAAGCTCGGTAAAGATGCAGTTGGAAAGAGAGTGGAAGTTCATCAGCCATCTGACAATTCATGGTGAGTTTGTCTCTTGCCCATTGTCTTTTATGATTTGGATTTTGGACCTATAGAAAGGCAGCTAATTAAGAAACTCGACACACACATCTTAAGTGTAATGCGGTCCTCTGGAGTGAAAGCAACCTTTCTTGGACTCTTTCTATAGTAGGATGTATTCTTCTGTCGGCATCATCAACACCCTTCTCAATTTTTCTTCTCTGACATAAGTATAGAACTATGGTGTTCACAAAATTAACTTAGATTTCTTTTACAGGCACAGAGGAACAGTAGAAGAAGTGTTTGAAGGCACATCGGTTATTTCTGTTGGACTGGACGAGGGAAAGACAAGGAACTTAGAACTTGGAAAACAAGGTGTTCGTTTTGTCTCTCAGAAGTAAAGGTGGTGATTTTTATCGAATCATCTCTTCTCAAATGGTTATATCTTGAGAGCGCCTACTTTAACGTTTCTAATTAAAACCAGTAATAAAGTTCTTTGTTTGGACGAGTTGGAGCTGATTCTGAGACACCCTTTTTCCGAATTTACTTGAAGTCCGCAGACGGGCACTTCCCGCTGCATCTCAGTGTTCCAAGGGTATGAGATTACATAAAGAGCGAAAGTTGAAGTTGTCTTTCAATTTTGCAGGCAAAGGATGTTGTTATGCACCATATCTGATATATTTATCTTAGCATAGTGTAGTTTTGTTATATTGATTTTTGTTTTAAAGCCAGGGTCATTGACTCATTGTAATAATTTACTGGAATGTTGTTGAAATGAAACATATTAGTTGTCAGATGCCTACTAAAATCTCTTGCAAAATTACAATTGGTCGCTCTTATTATGTTGACAACTGATAAAAGGTTGCAGGAAAGGGACTTATTGAATCCTGAAACATAGAATATGAACTGACCCTGGACATTGTGTTTTGGACACAATGAAATAAATCAAAACGACTCATTACACTACTTATGTTTCTTACGTGTGAAGTAGTCCATATAGTTTGCACATGACTTTAGAGTTAATTCATAAACAGTCTTCGAGTTTTCACTAAGTTTCTCTTTAGTCATTACATTGCACAATACACGTTCTCAAAGATGAAAGACTCTTATACGCTAATTACATGCTTCTGGCATACAAAATGTTTCAGAATTTGAGCACTTATCTTGATGACTTTGTTTACATAACTGAAAACTCCTCATGAAGTCCATCTAGGCCACCCTTGAGACTATGTTGCTGGATGATCAAAACCGACGCCGTGGCCGAAAACTGTGAACCTGAAAGAATATCACCAATGGGACCTAATTCAGGACATTGTTCCCAATCATTCATCCCAACTGTCAAAACAGAATTAACTCTCCCATCTCTTCCAACAATGAAAAGGGAATACTGACTTTCCAATGCTGTTAGCGTCGAAAACGTTTGTCCAGAGTTAACAAGGTACTTTTCTACATAAGCTACTTTCCCTCCAGCAACATATCCATCATAAAACTCAGTGAAACATTCATCGTCGAGTTTCATTTCTTCTTGATGTGCGGATGTGTTGATTTTGCCTTTGCTGATTCTTGTGGTGACACTGTCTTCATCACCAATCTCAAGCAGGAAACGGATGACAGTTAGTTTCACCCCTGGATGTTTCGCTAGGCGGCCAGCGAACATCAATGCTTCACGGTCATCTTTTCCACCAATGAAAATGACAGCAACATTGAAGGAATCTGATTTTCTTGTGATGGTTGCTTTTCCAAGTCCTCTGTCAACTAGTATTCCCACAGAACATGGAGCTTGACGAAGAACCTATGAAGAACAGTTGATCAACTTGAGTTATTTTCCAATGATCGAATGATCAAATATGCGACTGATAAATCAGTAACTCGAAAACGTACCTTACGATTGACATGACGAAAACCTGAGTTTTCTGTTACCAATTTGCCATCGGTATCTTGAAGCATATGAAACGGTAATATAATGAGTGAAACCTTAAGGTCCTCTGCTAGGATACACACATCTTGATTCAATGTACTAAAGGGCGCAAGTGCTAGCATTCGCTGAATACTCACACCTTTCCCAGATTTTTCTAAGTATTCATGAACGATTGAGCTTGTTTTCTCTCTTGATTCCACGACTCCAGGGTCGTTCACGGTCACAGCACTGCCTTCTCCACTATTATAAGTTAGTGAATGTGCTATTTTATCAGTTAATTCAATAATTTCAGTTAAGTAAATCTTGATTCCTGGTTCTTCCGACTCTCTTGAAATCTCCATCAAGTTTATGACAGATGGGGTGTTTTGAGGTCCATGAATACATAGCAAGATGCAGAGTTCACTTGATTTATCCTGCCACTGTAGTCCCATTTTTTGAATTGGCGAGCTTTTCCTTGCGCGTTTGATTACAAAAGCTCCTATTAATGGCTTGGAGACGATTGAGGCTAGAACCACTATCACTACTGAAATAGCTGTAGTTATAGTTATGAGTTCATGCTGCAACAATAAAACATCTGACAATTACCATAAGCTTCAAAGTTCCAGAAACATAAAATTTCTTACAGGTAGGATCACCCGACTCCTTTATGTAACTCTATCATAGTTTATTTATCGTACACCATGTATTGAAGACATCGTGGTAGTTATGATACGACAAACCAATGCATGCATAATTTGATTAATTTCTGTAATTCAGAAGTCATAAGGCGAAGGAAAAAGAGGAGCAAATGATATTTTGGGAAAAAAAAAAGAATTTCTTAGCTAAACTAGAATGACTTACACCATAAGCAGCAGTTGCCAAGTACAATTGAAAACGACCCTTGGTATTGAGAAACAACCCAATGGCAACTGATTCAGGCCAATGAAAACCCAACAAAACCCCACAAATCGTGGATCCGATAACCTTACCAACAACTCCAGTCAGATAGAGGGAAAGCATCACCAACCATGTTTTTATCTTACCAGCTTCAAACAACGTAAAATCTAGTTGAGCACCAATATACAAGAAAAACAAGGGATAAAACACAGCAGAGAAGAAATAATTGCCCTTGTTGATCATCAGTTTCGAAATCCTTCCTTCTCTTGGCATAGAAAATCCAGCCAAAAAAGCACTCAACACTTTATTGTAGCCAGCAACATAAGGAGCCAAACCACAAATAACAATAACATAAGCAATGGAAAGCACCAAATGTGAACCTTTCATAGGTTTCCCTTCTGGGTTCTGACCATTCACCCAGTTCATCAAAGAAGGCGTCAGTTTCTTCCCAGCAATAAATTGCAACACCAAAACAGTAGCCAGTTCACCTATCTTCGAGGGTGATTTAATCTCAAAACTATTAGCACGGTCGAAAATGATCAAACCAACGGAGATCATCAGAGTGAAGATAACATCCGAGTATACTCCAGCACCAACGACAAACCTTCCAATATCAGATTTCCCAATTTTCAAGTCAGTGATTATACGTGCAAGTAACGGTGAGTTAGTCCCGGAGATGACAACTGATAAGCAAAAGGTGAATGCTGATTTAGAATTCTGGGCAACTTTCAACACTGGGATTACTAGAAAGGAAATGACTAATGTTGAGACAAGTGAACAAGTAGAAACCTTCGCTTCACGCAGAGGAATATGAAGAAATATGTCGGGATCAATTTCAAGGCCTACCACAAACATATGACAGACCATACCAAAATCAACAATATACACCAATGTATCAGTAAAGCCTTCGTTCAAATGTCTACGTATGATCGGTATATTACTCAATGTTAGTCCAACCTGCATCAAGAAAACACTTCATCACTCTCACTAACATCATTATCATTGTAATAAAATACTATATAAGCTACCACTTGTTATTATTCAATTAATATACATTACGGAAATCTACTCAAAATTCAAGGTAGTCATAATTTTCATATGGTATATCTACAATTTCGAAACACCATCCCTGTTATCTCACGAGTAAGCATGCGTAGTGCGTACTATCCAACCCCTTATCCCGCTTAGGCGAGAGCCTCTTCTTAGTCTTCCAAGGCATTGAGGTATGTTATATATATACATTTTCATCATTCAAGATACTCATATTTTCATATAGTATATCTATACGTTTTCATCTTTTTGATCAATTCGGATACGTCCTCCTCTTCTCACACTATAAGATATCACAGGGGTAAGGTTACGAATTCATACTATCGTCTACGCCCCTTTAGCTCGTTAAGCGAGACCTCTTGAGAGACATTTAGACATGTCGATGTTTCATGCATGTTTATGTACGAGAGGACTTACTATGGATTCAGAAACTATACGAGACTGTGAAGCACGTCTTAACAAAAGGTGCAAACAATTGCAGAAGAAAACAATCCCCATGAAACCAACCATATGAATTGCTATATTGGCCACCTGTGTTACTGCAGATGAGCAATTCGTGATAGAAGTTGAGTTAAGGTTGTGGTTCAAGAAATCCATTTCCCCCCCCCCCCTTCAAATCTTCACCTTATAACTAGTTATTACAAAAAAATCAACAACTATATATGGTTTAACTAATAAAACAAGAACATTAATTCAGAATGCAATTGGTTTTTTGTGTTTTGAAGAATGATGGGAAATAGATCTTAGATTTATATACGACTACGTGGAATGGAATTGTTTAAGATTTCTATAACTATTACGTAAAGGGTCTTTCTAAAATGTGTCCTAAGGGCACATGTTAGGGCACATGTTAAGCACTAAATATAGTAATATTTAACATGCATATAAGGTAACATTCATAAACATATAAAGTAACATTCAAATTTCAAATGCAATTAATTATCAATTATATTCTCTTATTAGTTTCTTAACCTGTGTCCTAAGGGCACATTTTAGAAAAACCCTTACGTAAATCAGGAAAAATATGGAATGGTGTTCTTTATTGGATAAGACGTATATTAGATCGAGTTAATCAATACTCATCCATAATATTGTCACATTTTGATTTTTGGTGGTCAACAAAACACGTTTAAAACGTATATATCTATTATTCTACATGCGAAAAAATTATAAAAAGTTAATATTTCAAAAATATATATTGAGACGAATCTAACAAGGTCCCACAAGGTTATACTATTTATTATCGTTTGTTGAGAATTCATGATCAAATTTAATTTTGTTTGACCAACAAAAGTCAAAATGTGATAATCTTTTGAGGACGGAAAGAGTACTATTTTGAATATTTTTTAATGAATTATGACATAAAGTATTACACGAAAAATTAAAGAATGGTCTGTGGTTTTGGATTGTATGATCACACGCACTAATGGTAAGTGGTTTTGGATTGTATGATCACACGAATGGTCCGTAATGAAATTGAAGTTCTTCAACAACTACTGAAACATAGAGAATTATTTTTTTAAAAATTGTATATATTTATTTAAATTTTGACATTTTATATTATTTGATCTATTTGAAATTAATAAAATCATTTCCAAAACTAGATAGTACTATATTTGTTTTGTAAGTAAGTATTTTGTACCAACTACTAACTACAGTTCAAAAGTAATTAACCTTTTGTATTTTTAGTAATAAATCTCTCATCAGCAATTACTTTTTACTAGATGTGTGTACACAGTCCAGCCTGTGTGCAATTAATTTATCATATTTATACTGTATTCTAATAGACATAAATTTAATACGTTTGAATTTAAATATATTTTCATTAATTTTGTTAAAAAGTAAGTGTTAGGTGAACCTTCACTAAAAAAACATCAATAAAGACAAACAAATTTTAACCTTTTATATTATTTTTGTGAAGTTTGATTTATCACTAAAAAGTAATAATTATATATAATAATTAAAGAAAACCAACAAATAAAATTCACATTCGTAAATTAATTTTAGACGAACAATCAATTACTCATATATATATATATACTTTTGTAAATCAGCGATGAGGTGAGTTTCGAACAAGACCTTCTGATCACTAGCAAAAGCCTTTTTCCATTAGGCTATTCGATTGACTCAATTACTAATATATCTTTAAACATATATTGATACAAACTATGGAGGCAATAATAGGTGAGTAAATAATAAAAGGGTAATTTGGTAAAACAGCACTGCTTATTTGCTGAAACAGTAGTTCATTTTCTTGACGAAGGCTTTTTAACTGGAAGTGGTGGTTCTGCTGATTGTTGCTGCCTCACAACACTCTCATTTCCGCCTACTACACGATTCCACAAAACCCTTTATCTGTTAAGGTGATATTCGGTTGAATTTTCCACTAAATATTACTCTCTGTCCCAAAAAGATTGTCCAGTTTTGATTGTGATTAGTTGAGTTATTAAACCTCAAAACCAAATTCATTTTAAGCATGTTGTATGATATTTGGTGAAAATATATCAAAAGATGATGTTTTAAATGTTCTTGGTTATTAACATGGTGAATTTTGTTCAATTAAGGCTAAAAGTTTAGTTGATTTTCAACATTTTTATATTCATCAACTCCATTATTCTAAAAAGATTTTCCAGTTTTGAATAACGTTAGTAATCAATTCTATTTGTGTTTGTTGTATAATTTTGGTGAAAATGTAGCAAATGGTTGTGTTTTTACTGTATTTTACTATTACCATGATAGTCTTCATTCAAAGTCGCAGTTTTGTGTGATAATTAAGGCTACAAACTATGGTAGTTGACTTTTTAAAATTCATGCTCAAATACATTTTATGTTGTTTGATGATATTTGGTGAAACATATATCAAAATATAGTGTTTTTTATGTATATGTTATTGACATGGTAATTTTCATTCAATTCAAAGGTATATATGTGAATGAAGGTTATAAAGTTCGTTAGTTTCAACACTCTTATTTCCACCTATAAAAATTTCATGGAGCTTGTAATCTTGAATGGCAAAATAAACATAAATTATAGTTAACCCATTGATCAAATTTTCACTAACAATTCCTTCCTTTATCCTAAAATTGTCCAGTTCTGGATTATGATAAAGATCAAGTCTTTTTATGTATGTTGTATAATGTTTGGTGGATATGTAGCAAATGCTAATGTTTTTAGTGTAGTTTATTGTTCACATGATGGTTTTCATTTAAGCCAGATTTGTGTATAGCGATTAAGGCTACAAGTTTGTTAATCATAGAATTTGACTGGGTGATTTGCGGTAGTTGAAGTTTTGGTGGTATATTTGTGTCATCTTTTTCTGCAGCTGAAGAGGGCATTGGTGGAAGCACCTGAAGTCTCTGATGGCAGCTATGGCAAAGCCCGCTATAGGGTTGGAGCCAGTGGTAGGTTCCTTAACACCGTCCAAGAAGAAGGATTACAGGGTCACGAATCGACTTCAAGAAGGCAAACGACCTATCTATGCTGTTGTTTTCAACTTCGTTGATGCCAGCTACTTTAATGTCTTTGCAACCGCCGGATGCAATCGAGTATGTTGTTTTCTGATTTAGTTTCATTTTAGCGATTTATTATTAAACTTGTACGTTTAAAAAGTTTTGAGATGGAAATTATATCAAATGACATAGACTTTATAAGCTCAACAGAAGACATGAATTAATATATACATTAATAGAGATGTCATATGTATATAGATGATGCCAATTAGTAGGATAACAATTAGTTTGGTTTGGTATATGATCAAATTTCAAAATGTATTGAGTTTAAGTAAATGAACTGGCTTTAACTTAAAAATTGTTTGTAGTTATGAAAGTGAAGTAACTGCATGTCACTTGCAACAGATTCTGGGGCAACATGTGAGTATCTTTCCTCATATTCCGTAATAACTAGATATGGTAAACAAAACTGTAGAGGTCGATCTAGAAAAGCCTTAAATCTGTACATAAATCTTTTCAGATTATGAAAGAGACAATCTAAATCTATTTAAGGACCATGTGATAGCTCATACCAACCCCACTTGCTAGATTGAGATAATTAAATAAACTCGTATGTTTTCTGGAGGAAGGATGCTTTCTTGTTACCATCTTTGGCGAAAACACCCCTAAACAGTTGGTGAGGCACAGAAGGAAAACGTGTCTTGTAAATTTAGCTTTGAACTGCTTACACCTGTGTTTGGATATAATTTAAAACTTCCTGAATGTACAATGTACAAGAGCAACTGTAGTGAGGTAGGGGATCTAACAGATATAATACCAACGACTAGTTTATCACCTTTACTACTACTTGTGGCCATAACATAATATATGGAACATTTTCTCTTTTCTTAGTATTCTCTTATTCTTTTCATCGATCTTATTCCTTTTGCAGTCTAGTGGATGTTTCAAATTTAGTAAAGTGTGCTACATTAAATGCTTTTGGTATTTGAAATTTTTTTGTTGGCCAAAGGCAAGGATCATCACCTATGTTTTGTCCTGGACCCCTTTTGCTCACTTATGTTTTAAATGTTCTCATTCGCTCACTCATGTTTCAAAAGTCCCTAATCACTCACTTTGTCGTCTGCCCCTCCATTAATTTCGTCACATCGTGATTTCATCCGGGGGGTCAATTTTTCTTTTCTTTTTTAGTTTCTACTAATTAAGAAATTTTATATTTACCCCAACAAGAGTTATGTGATTAGCATATGGTTAAGTTGACGATGATATTAAGGATATTATATAACGTTGTAGTGAAAGATTCACTTTTTGGTTCATGAGTGAGCAAATGGGGACATTTAAAACATGAGTGAGCGTAAGGGGTCCAAGATAAAACATAGATGAGGATCCATGCCTTTTGCCCCTTTTTATTTGTTATGGATGCAGTATCTTGGACATCTATTGGCTTTTTCGATATGAGATAATGAGAAACACTTCTGCATCATGGTTTATTATATCAGTTAAGAAGAGATCTTTGTAAGATAGATGGAATTAATATATGCCTTCTTGGGATAAATGTTTAACACCACCAGTATGTTAATATCATGTGAGAAAGTTAAATATTTAAGAATCATTTTCATATGAGGTTTCCATGTGTATTAGTTTTGTATTATACATGTATTATGTTTTTTTTATGTCATTATAAATTAAGTTCTGATTATCATAAGTAATATTCTTAATTCTTCTGAGGAAGACTGATTATTAAATATTAACCAATGTAATTTCAACTTTTCATCAGTAAGCTCATGCTAGTCTTCACATTTAATTCTTCTGAGAGACGTTTGTTTGAAATGATAGTGCACGAAGAGGGTTCAAATCTAACTTTGACAACTTGGCTAACATAATCTTGGTAGTCATATGCTAGTGCAATATATGACAGTTTCGAGTTAATGAATGTTTTCCAGGTAACTGTGTATCAGTTGCAAAAAGATGGGGTAATAGCTGTTCTACAGTCATACGTGGATGAAGATGTATGGATTGAAACTTCCTGTTTTATAATTATTGTCATAATTTTTATGTTTATAGTATATTGATAAAAGGACCCCTCTTCTTTTCATTTTGTGATCAGAAAGACGAATCTTTTTATACAGTTAGCTGGGCATGCAATCTTCACGGGTCACCATTATTGGTAGCTGGAGGAATTAATGGGATCATCCGTGTCATTGATGCTGGAACTGAGAAGATACACAAGGTTTGCAAGTTTTGTTTTGCTGAGATATTTCTGCCTTATGATAGAAATACAAGTAGGAAGGTGGCTATTAGTTGCAGCCTTGCAGGCACTGAGGTGTTACACTGGTCACGGTAGTTTGCATTTGCCACTTGCCATGTACATACAAACTTGCATTTAGGGAGACATGAGATAGCTATCCATGATTATATTTCTCATGGTTTTATTGACATTAAACGGGAAGTTTCTTCTGCAATGATATTTTAGTTTATCTTGAAAGCACAGTTGGTGTCTACTTCGGTTCTTGTGAAGTTGTGATGTAGATGTAGAATTGGTTCATACAACTAACGTTTACGAGACTAGCTAGAGTTAAATAAATTATAACTTTTTGATGCATCTAACATCTTGAGATATGTTCCACTGAGTAGAGTCTTGTTGGGCATGGAGACTCTGTCAACGAGATCAGGACACAACCACTTAGAGCTTCACTAGTGGTGTCTGCTAGTAAGGTTAGTTCAATAGTTATTGAGTTTTCTTTCTCAAGCCATGGCATGCATTATATTGGATTGCTCCTGATGATTCAATATCTCCAGGATGAATCTGTGCGGCTGTGGAATGTCCAGACAGGAATTTGCATCTTGGTATTTGCTGGTGCTGGTGGTCATCGCAATGAAGTACTGAGTGTGGTGAGTTACTGGATCTTAAAGATTTGAGAGCCATAGTTTTCTTTTGGTATTCTTTTTTTTCTGTGCAATAGTCTCCTCATTGTCCTCATATCTCTTTAACAAAATGGTGAATCCCCTACTCGTCCTGGGCATCTTTCTGTTCCAACTGAGAACGAAATTGCTGATTCAACTTTACGAAAATTTTACATGGTTTATTGGTTTTATGTAGGATTTTCATCCCTCTGACATATATAGGATGGCCAGCTGTGGAATGGATAGCACAGTGAAGATTTGGTCGATGAAAGGTAACTATGTCATTGATACATGTACATAATCGAAGCACTCTTGTTTCTGTAAGCCAAGAGAACATATAAATTGCTGAAATCAGAGGTTATGCCTGTCAAAGAATTGTTCTTAGATCTTGATGCACACCAAAAGGTTTTACTTGATATTCAATTCTACAAATTCGTCTTGTCGCAGAATTCTGGCCGTATGTGGAGAAATCCTTTACCTGGACTGATCTTCCGTCCAAGTTCCCGACTAAGAATGTGCAGTTCCCGGTAGGACATTGTTTTCACATTATGTTGCTCTCCTTTTTTCTTGGGGCCTAACTGTCTGGGTCTGAGTATGAATAGTGTTTTAACACACTGTAATCACCTAATTTCAGATTTTTATAGCTTCCATCCACACAAACTACGTGGACTGCAATCGTTGGCTTGGTAACTTTATCCTCTCTAAGGTGCATGGCTAAATCAATTTTCTCCTGGCCTGCAGCTCAATGGCATAACTATTGGGAGTTCTTTCTTTAGCGCTTCCTTGCTCAACTAAAAATTGTAATTTAGTATCTCAAAATGAGCCAAATTCTCATAATGCACTGAATTCAGTACACTCAGACACTTCTTAATTTATATGTTTTCAGAGTGTGGATAATGAAATTGTGCTATGGGAACCAAAAATGAAAGAACATTCTCCTGGAGAGGTTAGAATCTTCGTTTATAAACCATCCGATTGATACATTATAACTAATTATATTCAACTCATGCTGTCTTGTGGATTTCTTACAGGGTTCTGTGGACATCCTTCAAAAGTATCCAGTCCCTGATTGTGATATTTGGTTTATTAAATTTTCATGTGATTTTGGTTTCAAAACAGCAGCTATAGGTAAGACGAGGTTCTACAAAGATGTTACTGATGCTTGAAAGGAAAATATATGTGGTTCACGTGCACGTTACATGCTATTATTATGGCGCTTGATCTTCGAATCTGTATATGTTTTTCTCAGGGAACAGAGAAGGAAAAATCTATGTTTGGGATTTGCAGTCTAGCCCCCCGGAACTCATCGCAAGGTCTGTTTATTTCATTCCTCTAGTTAGTTGATCTTCTACACCTCTATCTGCCATCACTCTGACATAATATTGTTTTGCTTTAAAAGGTTGTCACATCCTCAATCAAAATCCCCAATCAGACAAACTGCAGTTTCCTTTGATGGAAGGTATAATTCAGTAATAACTTCTTAAGATGCATTATGAAAAACATGCATCTCGTTTCTGATTTATTTAAATCTTCTTTATAATACTTATATGATCTGCAGCACCATACTTGGCTGCTGCGAAGATGGGACCATTTGGCGTTGGGATTTAGTCGCGACAACTGGGGTAACGTCTACACCTTCGCCAGCTTCTCTTCCATGAAACAGTGCTAGGGGTCGGGTAGGTCAGATGTTCTTACCTAATTTTAATGACTACATATCAGCAAGCTTATGATCTTCTGTTGTAAACTTAATAGTTAATCCTCTTAAAATTGGGGGAAAAGTTTCATGGAAATTTAAATATAATCAACTTTCCGGATGATGACTTATATATACATTTTTTAAATTTTGCATGAACTGTATTACTTCCATGCAATTGATATTTGTAAGTAAGCCACAAGAGTAGCATGGCATGTCGTCTGTTACTAGGAATATATTTGAGGTTACTGTGAATGTGATCCAGATCCAAAGTGGGGATTAAATGTGGGAAAGACTCGAGTTTATTTAATTTAATAGTGAACCCACCCCGAGTCAGTCGAATAGCCTAGTGGAAAATGCTCTTGCTAGTGACTAGAAGGTCATGGGTTCGAAACTCACCTCATCGCTAATTTACAAAAAAAAAAATAGTGAACCCACCCCGAGGTGTCAGTGGTTGGTGTTACAAATGGTATCAGAATGAAGCCACTAGAAACTATAACCTATACACTTTGTTTAACAAATTTTGGTACCTAGATTAAATGTGCATAGAATAATTATAGTACATTTTAATGATTTTTTCAATTTAATTTGTACCATCTTAGCCTCTTAGGATAGTATATTTTAGTGATTCACACACACCATTGTTATATCATAATTGTATATATATATATTGAGTAATGAAAATTAATAAATCATACCATTAAGAAACCTCTAATACGTGACAGTTAAAAACTTACAACATGAAAAAACTAGAAGGAAATTATTCATCAATTTAAATGCAAGCTCAGAAGTTCAATACAAAATTTGAAGTTCTAAGAAAAGGCGAATATATTTGTAACTTTCCTATAACAATAATCTTCATATTTTTTAGTGATCAAGTCTTGAGAAAGCGCCATGGTCCTGTTCCTGTGCCCATCCTGATAATTTGGAAGCAAAACATCAATCATTAATCAACACATATGATATCAAAAATTTGTCTATTTCATAATCTACTTAAATTTCCGGACATTCCAGAAAAAACTCCGGAATTTAAGATATCTTCAGAGCTTTATATTATAACCGCTCACCTCCAAAATCCTGCAAATGCCCTGAGTGCCATGTATATGGTCAAAGCAACCCAAATTCCTATGAATCCATTTGATTTTGAGAGAAGAAATAAAGATCCAATACTCACCATGGCCACCAGAACCTGAACAACATATACTGTGTTAACACTAACACTGTTATGCTTAAAAACAACAACCTTAAGCCCACCCTTAGGCGAGCGCTCTCCTATTCCGACTGCTTTTTTGTAACTCGAAATGCATGTTTTTTTTTGTTAGCGTAAGTTTCTGTAAAACGGTTGAAGTGCTCGAAAAGTATATAGCGAGTTACAAATATGGTAATCAAGAAAACGATTCAACAACATATCTTAATAAATTTCACTCTTGAAACTTGATCTATTGATTGAATTTACCATTGAGTAGGCAGAGTACGCAAAATCAGAGGCTCCAAAGTTCACGCCATCAAAAACGAAAGCCAATGAATTGATAGGTTGTGTGGCTGCAACAAACTGAGCACAACAGACACAAGAATTGTTGTTATAGAAACTTACAAATCATCTGAAATTGTATCAGTAAGATATTAATGTGAAGGCTTGATACGTACAGGAACACCTATACTTATGAGTGCAATAACATGTTTATCCTTCGAAAAAATCCCTGATCCGAATTGCAAACCGAGTCCGACCACTACAGCAAGCCCCAACCCTAATGCGAATCCCATCTGCATTATATATTCAACTCTGAGATATCTGATAAATATTATGACTACGGTATATTTTGCGAACACGAAAACTTACCTGTAATACTCTAGCTGCTGCTGCTGTTGCTTTCTGATAATCCTTCTCAGCAAAGGCACATGCAAGAATTGCCTACAAGGGTAAAATGTAACCTCAATGAACATCTTAAGGAATAATGGAAATTTAAGGATGTGTTATTCGAGAATTGAGATGTAACCGAAGGGTAGTTATGTACCTGTCCGGCAACAGCAAGTCCATCAGCAAGAAGAGATGAAGTCATCCAAACTTGTAAGCAGATTTGAAAGGCAGCCATTGATGTTGTACCTAGCCTTGCTGCCATTGATGCGGCCAACGTAACACAAAATGTCACAGCTATCACCCTAGCTAGTAATAAGAAACCTGACCCACGAAAACGACAAGATGCAAAATGATTGAAATCAGTTGGGATCATGTGCACTGTTTCTGTTTAGTGCCACACTTGTAAAAGTTTATGCATGCGAAGGGAGATTGGAACGCTTATCATTAATCAAGGATTCATGCAAAAGCAAGTCATGCTTACCATTCTTGAGGAACCTACTGAATTGTAAATCCTTGATGCTTGGAGGTAATAGATTCACTTGCTTTATCAATTTGCAGAACAAAATTATGCATATGAGGTACCTGGGAGAAAAACCATACCTCAGTATTGGCATATTGTTGTATCAGGAAAAAAAACTCATCTGATGTGTTAGGAAAATAGTCTTTAACACTTCATGTTGAGTCAATTCGAGACAACCTCCCTGTTATTACAAGGGTAAGGCTGCGGACAATCCGGTCCCCCTTACAATTCGCTTAGGCGGGAGCCTCTTTATATGCATTAGGGCATCTTGTAAGTTTTATATATGCTCGGAAAATAATATATACTTACTGAGATAAGACGTGAGCGATGGCTGCACCACTAACACCTAGTCGAAGCACGAATATGAATATAGGGTCCAATACTATATTTGTTAAATCACCTGCAACTGTTTAAGCAGAAATGTGAAACTACATTGTATAAAATGCCTAATTAAAATACTTGAATCTTGAAAGAACTTTCATTCAAGTGAAGTACTCTGCAATATTGATTATGTTCCAGTTCAAGAAATTAACAATATCAAGAGCAACGATTTACCTGTGGCGTATAGAGGTGTTTTGGTGTCCTTAAAACCTCGAAACACGCCTTGCATAGCCAAAGAAAGTAGCACAGCAGGAGCACCAAGTGATCTTAATACCAGGTATTTTTTTGCTGGTGAAAGCATTGGAGAGCCCTGTTTCACCAATTCAGCATTAATACAATCATCCAATTTCATAACATCCATGTCTATATACCATTTTAAAAAACAATTGTTTCGTAATATATACATCGCTACATTGATGTAAGACACATATTATGTATGTAGTGTATAATATGATAGTGAGTCGATGAGGACAACAATGGATGATTCCATGAGTAGAATAAGATGCTTACAGATTTGATGCCCATGAAGCTTAAAAGAGGCAATGCAAGAAGTATGAGGAATAGTGTCTGAAGTAGCCCAAGAACAGCACCAAGAAATAAGGCTGTTGAAGCTGAAGGTATGTGTCTCCTCTTTGTTTCATTGCTGCTCATGGAATTCGTAGAATCACATGCAGAAGATCCCTCATCTGTTTCACAAAATCAATATTGCAGATTACTTCAAATGACATATACCAACGTTATAAAACATCGTGGCACGCCAAAGGCTAGTTTGGCTACGCGCGCCTTCTGACATATAATCGAAAAGATGAATGTATAACGGTACCATCTTTCGTCTTAGGATCATGTGTTTCATTTTGTGCAACGGAGCCCTTCTCCATATCTTCAAGTGCTGCATCTGTTGGCACAACTTCTTTCTTCTCATTGTTATCGTTAATAATCGCTTTTTCAGAGTCATCAACTTTCCCAGATTCAGCATTCAATCTCTTGAGAGTATCTTCTTCAGCAACAAAAGAAGTGGTGATGCTCACAAGGGGAAATATGGTCACTTTTGATGCTTGGTTGAATATTGCTATAGATACTCCTACAGCTGCTATTTCCACAGGACCTAAATATACGTAGAAAGTTAAGGTGCCGTATAAACATCATCCGTACAAATTTCCGTACGGGGTTTATATAAGGTGCCGTATCTTTTTAAGGGATTAGGGGTGTAAAAGTTATACATATAGGGATTTATACAGATAAATATTTATACGGAAACGTAACCGTTCCGAGACATTTTTGTATTCGTTACTTATAATATATCAACTTGTAAATTCGAAGTCTAGCATATTAATAAAATGGAATGTAATTATAATAAGAATTACCTAAATGGCCAATAAATGCGGTATCAATTAGAGAAGCAATAGGATCGGCAGCTAATGCCAAAGCAGCTGGAAATGCAATACTCAATATCTCCCGACCAAGATCATCCAATTTGAACACCCTCCTATATAACGTACAATATTATTTCATATTACAACATAACATAAATACATTACTATTTTATTTTCTAAGAACTCATTGCCAATTTAATCTTAGATTTAATTATCTCACGTAGTTACGTGGTTGTTGATTAGTATTCAAAAGTGATATTAATGTTATAATACGATTTCCAAAAGGATAAATGGAGCACATATGCCCCTATTTTGGACGCTAAAAAAGAGACAAATGTGCAATAATAATCATGTTAGGGATGGACATGCAACATTTAAATAACTTTCGAAGACAATACGTAACAATAATGAAATTAGTTGTGCCCAAACAATAACTTGATCCTTCCATCTATTTGAGATCAAATAAAAAGTAATGTCTATGTTGTGAGATCGTCTGTACAAAAGTGGAATTAGTCATTGAAATTGTACAAAAGTTACAACTTAATCCAAAGACTGACCGAAAAATTTAATCAAACTTTTGTTCTTGAAAGTGGAAGTCATTACACAGACGATTACCTTTAAGTTTAACACCTCCATCAATTTTTTGGATTAAATCACAATTCTTGCCAATTTTAAAATTAATAACTTTTAACTTTTCGAGGTCCATGATAACCAGTTTTCGAGACTATATAAACTATCTCAAAAAAAGTAAAAAAAATTACCTGACGTCCCTGAAGAAAACGAAGACCGGTAACTTCCAATTCCATAGACTAGAACTTGCATTACTTTCACCCATATATGAGTAGTTATGTCTGCAAAATGATACATCAAAATACATAACAATAAGATTTTATTTTCTAAAACTATATATATATATATATATATATATCATAGCATAAAATATTTTTTTGATTTTGATATTGTAGTATATATATGAGACGTGTCGAGTATGTGAAGAAGAAAATAATTAAACGAAGCTTCCATGCTTTTTCTCGAGTGATTAATAACTTTATGCATGTTAAAATAGCTTTAGCTATTTATATTTTGATGCATGTCTACGAAGAACGACAATCTTTTTCCATTAGCTTTTGAGTGGCTCATCATTCATCAACCACTAAATAAATGTTTTATTGTGTCCTATAGTGTTTCATTTTCGTGTATGTTACGAATACTTTTATAAATTCTTTACTTTAGATTTAAAAGTAGGAGTTATACTTATACATGCATAGTTAGGTCATGATTTATGATGATTAGATATATTTAATTTCGAACTTATTTATGTAATCATTGGTTAAAATCAACACAAATTATAATATAATATATTATTATATAAATTAATCAAAAGTGAATTGATTATTTATTTCAAAAAATGCCAAATTATTTAGCGTCATGTCTTTAAAAGAGCTAAGCTAGTAGCTAGAGTGCATTCGATAACTCAACTTTTAAGGCATGATCACAACTTTCTAACTTTATTTTAAGGTGCCATACGGTTGTGTTTCAATTAATAAATTAAGTAAATGTATTTGCTTTAATAAAAGGAGCAGATATTAGAAAAATGTTATCTTCTCTACAAATATATACGTACTTCTTTTGGCATACAAATATTATAACATTTTATTTAATTTATAATAGTAGTGAATTACCCCTCCTTCACCCGATAGAATTCATGCATCGAATCTGTAGATATATATCATACGTGGCGATTCTATATTTTTATATCAACTATTAGGAATGGAAACAAGCGAGGGAGTCGGGTATTAGAATATTTAGTTCGACCCGATAAGATGCCCAACTCGTTAAGATAATAAGCACAACTTTAATATCTGGTCCGACTCGATAAGATAACGAGTCGGGTACTACCACTCCACTCCTTAGGTAAACATCAAACAAGTGATTAACATGAACCAAACCTCATCTACAAGATTGAGGATATTAATCAAAAACATACAATTTACATATAGCTAATAGATAAGAAGAAGAAGAAGAAGAGAAATGATATTAATAATGATGATTTTATAGAACATACATGAATGAAGAATGCTTGTATATATACTTGACTTAGTTGTTGCGAAAAATAGTGAGCTCTTGTATGTAACTTAGCTTGTTCTTCTCTTGCTACTTTGGTGTAGAAATGCCTCTTATCATTTGCTCATTTAAATACCATTATATATAGTGTTCTAAAAGGTCTACAAAAGTGGACTCCAAGGAAAACAATATATATAATTAAAAAACAGAGGGAGTAATAATCTTAAAACAGTGGTAATAATAGTAATAAATTAAAGATAAGAATCGAATAATGATGATATATTAATGACAGAGCTAATAATAATAGTAAAAACAATAACAACAACAATAATAATAATAGTAATAGAAATAATAATATTAATAATACTAATGATAAAAATATTAATAATAGCAATTATAGTGGTAATAAGAATAATAATGACAATAATAATAATAATAATAAAAGTAATAATAAATATAATAATATTAATAGCAATTAAGATCTTTTACTTATAATTTTATTAAGGATTTTAAATAACATTTATTTTATTCGATACTAAACATAATTTATTAACAAACACATTTAATAAAATAAAAATTTAATTAATTAACTAATTTTAAGTGATTTATGGATTTAACAAACAAGTTCGAAGGAAAAAACAAAAGAATAAAAAAATTAAAATAACGAGAATAAACAATAGGGTCCATTAATTTTTTAGTAGATTTGATAATTAAACTAGATGCTAGTAAAATAAAATAAAATAAAAAAGGATCAAGTTGTAACATAGAGTCATAGACCATAGTAGGTATAGTTTTGTTAGTATTGTAAGAAACATAATTGATGGTTACAAAGGTCTTGTTCAACTCCCCGAGTACTACCTCTCCCAGGTCCCAGACTCAACCTCTCTTAGGAAGAAAATGAGGTGCCTACTAGCCTCCCTTGGTTGAGCGGTTAAAATATTACTATTAAACTCCTTTTAACTTTATGAGACTCTATTAAATGCGGCTCAAACACCCTCCTGACCGCCGGCACGCGCACGCTTTGCGCTGCTTCCTAGACGATGGCCACACCACAACACATGCCTCCACCTTCCTCGCACATGCAAGGAACACAATCGATCACACATGTTTTATAACATTTTGCCATTCTATCACTTATCATTCGTTTTGACTTTTTTTATCAGTACTTATGTGTCAATATCATGTCTTTTCAATTAATTTGTGGATTAACCTTTTTATTGAACTCAATCATTAGCCAAATTAATCTTTAACTTAGAAGGGTAAAACAGTCAATCAACTTAAAATCATTTTTTACTCAATTAAATATAAAAACTCATGCTTAATTTGGAGGATTTTTAAATTATGGACTTAAAAAATAATTTTAAGATAATTGACTGTTTTACCCCTTTCAATTAAGGATCAATTGGCTGAAAATTGAGATTAACGGAAAAATTAACCCACAAACTAAGACATAATATTGAAACATGAGTTATCAAAAAAGTCAAAATGAAATATGAGTGATCGAATGGTGAACGCTATGAAACATGAGTGATTGATTGTGCCATTAACCCAAGAATAAATTACCCACCATATTTGACAAAAATAAAATACCCTTATTAAATAGTTTAATAAATTGATAATTCATTAATGATAAATCTGAACCTACTAACTATATATATACTTTATTAAGGGGAGCAACAAATATGGAAAAATTAAATGTAATTAATATACCATTTAAAATATTTAATTTAAGTTACATAAATTGAAAAGGTATTCATCAAAATTAGAAATGTACATTTTATAACTTGTAATACATAATTAATAATATAATAAATTGGAAACATATATATATGGTCACCTAAGTTATATTTATTGGCAAGAGTTAGTTTAAATGTTTCTTCCTTTTTAACTTAACATAAATGTCATTATTAAATAGTTTATGTTGACAATTCACTGAACACTAATTTAAATTTACCAAATAAATTAAATTTTTGATCCACTAAATGATATTAAAATCAATATATATATATACACTAATATTTTTTAAAATATTTTTCATTAAATATTAATAATCTATATTTATATGTGTGTATAAATAGATTAATAATAGTATTTTTATTTACCACATTTTAGTAACAAGAAATAGGTTAAAAACATTACTGATTTATGTCTTTTTGTCCAAAATACCAAATTATGAATACTTGATAACACCCTATGGCCAAGCAAATATAGAGAAGCAAATTTTAAGTGTAATACAGAAATTTAACAACATTAACAAGTAGAAATTTTGGTGATAGCTGAGAGTAAGATAAATACAAACCTAAAATAGAAAAGTTTAAATGTGAAGTGTCAACACTGTTAACAATGAAAAGGAGCCTAATGTCTCAATAAGATGGGAAGGAGATCAGAGATTACAAACAATTTTCTTTAATAAAAAAAGAAAAGGAAAAATTCATCCACCGTTCCTTTATAATGAGAATCGAACCCAAAATCTCCAAGTTATTGGAAGACTTCCTAATCACTAGATTATTCGATATTTAATTTTCTCAAATATTATAAAATATTTGTTTAATTAAACTGTAAACAAATTAACTAAAGATGTTCAAAAGACAGATCTATAATAACTTATTGCTTCAATATATAATGAGCAAATTGCTGAAATGGTCCTCTATAGTATGGTCGAGTTGCACTTTGGTCCCACATAGTTACACGGTTGCACGTTAGTCCTCGAAAGTGGCCAAAAAGTTGCACTTTAGTCCCTACGTCAACTTTTCCGCAAACATTTCAGGTTTAGGCGTTAAAACTGGGGTAAAAATAAATATAATATTTAAGACGTAAAGTTGATTTTTTGCCCCAATTGGTGCTAAAATGAAACTCCACAACATTAATTGGGGTGAAGAAAAAAGGGAATTCTGGCGGGAGGGGGTTGTGGAGTTTTATTTTGGCACCAATTGGGTCAAAAAAATCAACTTTAAATCTTTAAAATTATATCTTGACCCCAATTTTAACTCCTAAACCTGAAATGTAAACGTAAAACTTGACGTGGTGACTAAAGTGCAACTTTTTGGCCACTTTCGGGGACTAGCGTGAAACCGTGTAACTATTGGGGACCAAAGTGCAACTCGGTCATACTATCGGGAACCATTTCAGCAATTTGCTCAATATATAATAGACTTAATTTTTAGCCTTTTGTCCCATAAACTATCTTTATTTTATTTATGTCTTATGAACTATTTATTTTGTTTATGTGTTCGTTGAATCCAGTTTTAACATTAAAATATACGTAAATTCATTTAATACAATGATAAAGAAGGAATTACACAATTATTAGAATTGTAAAAGGCATTTAAAATGATTTAATATGTGAGAACTTTTTATAATAAATAAAATTTACATTATTTTTATTTTTGTCCCCTTTCTTCTCCAAACCCACATGCACACTTGTACAATTAGTTCTTATAAAAAGTCATTTTATGTTAATAAATCGTTTTAAAATGTATCTTACCATTATAATAATTATGTAATTTGTTCTTTGTCCTTGTATTAAATGACTTTATTATGTATATTTTAATGTTAAAAATGAATCCAGGAGATACATTAACAAGATAAATAATTCGAACAACACATAAACAAGATAAAGATAATTCATAGGACAAACGACTAAAAAGTCTATAAAATAGCACGTATTAGAATATAATTGGAGTGACCACTTAGGACTATAATATATAGAGTAGATTTACTCGGTCTTCCGATTTCTTCTTTTGTGTGTTTGCATGAAAACTTGCTAGCAAATGTGGGGCACGTAGGATTGGCAATACTCTTTGTGGTCCCTATATGTACCTAATTTTTGTGGTAATAATCGATAGTATAATTAATTACTCAACCAATATATCTCCTCCATTATATAATATGACAAATAAAAACTGGAGGAAATATATTTTCACTATGATTTACTATTAGATTAGAGTACGTGATACTTTCACTTAAAATCAAAACTTAAAATAAGGATTAAAAACATAAAGTTTATTAATTTTAACCATTAAAAAATATATCAAACAATTAATCCTAATAAGTTTTTGTTAACGAGCCAGCAGATAAACTTTTGTTGATTTGATTAATGGTTTCCACTATTAATTTGGACAACTAGCAAGGTGATGCATGCATACGTGGGTGATTTGATAATCAATTCAAATTATCACATAACGACATACAACATTTATTTCCCTAATTATTTTATAATTTGGGTGGACATTATAAGCTATATATACTGAAAGGAAGGAATTAAATAGAAAACTTAGTAGTATTTGACCTCAGTCCCACAAAGGCAGTTGCTTACAGATGTCATATTTGAACTTATGCACTTGAATTATAGTAATATACTCCTTCCGTCCCTAAAATATTGTCACATTTTGACTTTTGATAGTCAACAAAACACGATTTAAAACATAATAAATATCTATTATTTAACATGTGAAAAAATTATAACAAGTTAATATTTCAAAAATATATATTGAGACGAATCTAATTAACAAAGTCCCACAAGACTATATTATTTCTTATTATTTAATAGAAATTCATGATTAAATTTTATAATGTTTAACTAACAAAAGTCAAAATTGACAATCTTTTAAGGACGACGAGAGTAATATTTAATCACTTATAATATCATTCTCTTCTTTATGACAATTTCACTGGTGAGTTTCGAAACATTAAGAAATGTAACAATAAAGTTATCCATTTCATGCTCCAATAACAAAATTATTAACTAATAAATTGCATATCTTATATATTTCTAAGATAGTAGTACAGTAGGGCCATAAGTGCACGTACGGGACTACGGGGTAATATTTTCAGTTAACTAATATTTTTCCTTACAAGTGATAGGACGAATTTACATCATGCACAACACTTGCTCACAACATATATATCATCGCCCTCGGTTTTTAGCCCATCATATTCTTGATCATCACGAGAAAATAAATTACTGGTTATAGCTAAAAAGAATTGAATTTGCTTGTTTATATCATTACTTCAACACACGAGATTCTACTACTTACGAAATTCAAATTAAATTTACTTTGTACGAGGAGACTAGACTGTCATCACTTTATTATTTTAATCTTGTATCAATTAAATTATGTCCCGATAATTATTCACACGTCACACCATAGATAGTACATAATGTATAAATTAAATGTTGAAGAAATGACTCCCAATTCTTGATTGGGACACCCTCCAGAACCTAATAACATAGAGCCTTGCACTAAGGTAAATGTCACGTCACTTTATTTATTTTCTCCTTTTATATTATTGATTAACGAATATCAAAAAGCTATGTACCTTCCTTTTGTGTCATAGTTCGTGTCTCATGAATTAATAATTTAATAGGTGTACATAAATTAAATGGTTTACATATATTGTCATAACTCATAACTAACCATGTTATCCTAGAGAATAGAGATCGATGTGGTACACATTAAACAAATCAAGAAACATACACTAAAGTTGTACACATGCTCTTCATTATAATGGTGAAGTATCGTTAAATTCAAGCTCTCTTGCTACACTTGATCCTACATAATTTTAAAGTTATCTATCGTTTAATAGCTTGATGAAATTTGACCCAAGCTTTCAATTAGGGTTAAAGACAATTGTTTTATATTTTAATTTAACTGACTATTATAGTAGTTAATAACTTCTGTAGATGTTATTTGTGATATCGTTGTACTCATACTTTGACTTTGATCGCTGATTTATATAAAATTGTTAAAATGGTCCCAAATGATATGTACAAGTTGCACTTTATTCTTAGTAAATGGATTGTCTAAGTAAATGACCCCTGATATTGACATAAAAGTTGTAGTTCAGTCCCTCTTCTAGCAGAGACGCTAAATATTGATGGAAATAAGACCACAATACAATTTTCAAAACTTAAATACCTCTTGAAATTGTGCACGTTAGTCTCTAATATTGGTCGAAAATGTTCACTTTAGTCCCTCTCTTTCCATCAAAATTTAACGTTTTCTTTAAAATAGGGACTACAATGCACCTTTTCATCGACCAATATCAAGGATCATTTGCATAAACTGAACATTTACATGGACGAAAGTATAACTTGTACATATTTTCTGGGAGCATTTCAGCAATTATCTCGATAATGTACAAATAAAAAGAGAGTTGGGCAAATATCAAATAGAAGTATGCAAGGATAGGAGTGTGCATCATATGGGTTTGTGATATTTTCATTACTTGCATGAAAGCATTGAAATGCAATGATGGTTTTTGAGAAAAGAAGATAGTATACAAGGACAAATGAGCATGAAAATAAAAAGTGGATATGTAAGCGATAACGCTAAGTGAAGTAATATCAATAGAATGATGATGATTTGGACATTGGTTGAGGATGATTGAGTTTCCACAACCTTTGTATGTTCTAAAATGTTTGTGTGATTGGATGTAAAACTGCCATATCTAACTACTAGATTAAAGCTACCAATTTCATCAAGAACCAAAGGTTGGGCTAATTATTGTTAATTATAGTATGTATAGGATTCTATCTAATATGTGGTTAAATTGTTAAAAGTTTTAATTAATAGACAAAAAAAATTGTATGATGGGGAGATAAAAATCATAAACGAAATTTTTATAATGAATTCACTCACTCATCTTCCAAAAACGGACCCATATGGTTATTTTGTCAACTTTTATGGTCAATCAATGGTTAGTCAACTATTTTTATCTTTCGTTGACTTTTTCGAAGGGCAAAATAGTCATTCTACATTTACTGTTTTTAAAAATAAAAAACCGAAAATAAGTACAATTACAATTGTGCCCCCTATTTGTAAATGTTGTATTTAATGAAGCTTTAAGGAGGGGTGTGAAATGGCTAATTTGCCATTAAAAAAGTCAACAGTGACCGAAATAGTTGACTAACCAAATGGAACCGTTTTTGGAAGATGAGTGAGCGAATGGAACCATATAAAACATGAGTGAATGAATGGTGAAAAGAGTAAAAACATAGGTGATGGTTGATGTCTTTTGCCCTATTTGATTCTACAATTTGTTGTTTTATAAATTTCTAAGTTGCATTGATTAATAAAAAAAAAATACTCAATTTTAATTTTGGTGATATAGAGACAAACATTGTGAACTATTTTTTTTTTTTTTTGATAGGTAATGCA
Source organism: Echium plantagineum (assembly GCA_003412495.2). Taxonomy (NCBI): domain Eukaryota; kingdom Viridiplantae; phylum Streptophyta; class Magnoliopsida; order Boraginales; family Boraginaceae; genus Echium; species Echium plantagineum. Next base: position 9,858,862 of record CM016566.1, on the reverse strand, counting down.
TATAATATTAATCCAAATGAGAAACATCTGTTCGAATATTGTTACAATAGTTCAAGACTGGGGAATAAAAATGATTACAATCTTCCTTAGAATTAAATATGCTAATGTCCTGAAGATTCCAAAAACATCCAACTTTGGTTGGGTACCAAAAAACTCTGCAGCAGCATGATAGAGCATAATCCTTGATCCAATTCCAGTCTTTGCTATTCTTTATCTTTGAGAAATAATTACTCCAAACCTGAGAAAAGAATCCATCAGTGATAAAGTAAGCAGAGTGATAACTTTGGCCCTTAAGAATAAGAAGGCTGGTGATAATGGCTTGAATCAGGGTGACTATGTCAATATCCTGATTATTGGTGATAGAGGTTTTGTGTATGCTATTTCCGGTGAATGTATAGGGTTGGCCGAGGTATTCATATCGGATGATCCATTTGGGTTGAGTATCGTTAGATATACCCAAACAGATTTTAGTGCTTAAATTAGTGTGAAAGGGCAAGTTTGAAGTGGAATGGATAATATGTTTACTATAATATAAGTAGGTAGAAGAGAAAGTGTTTTGGGATTTAATAAAATGTGTGGCTTTTTTAGTAGGTGTAAAAATTTTTGACCAAGTTGATATTAGTTTATGATAAGTAGAGTTGAAATTTGTAGGATCAGGGGCTTTATTGTTGAAGCAAAGTTCATTTCGGGTAATCCAAATGGTCCAGAGAAGACTACACAAATGTGTAATAAGACTAGGATCAGTGTTGGTGTTTAGATAGTGGGTAATAATTTTGGTGATATCTTTAAGAGAAGGGTTAAGATTAAGGGAGGAGGAGTTATTTCAATGGTAAGTAGCATGAGGACAAAGTAAGAAAAGATGATTGGCTGTTTCCAATTTGAGGGCACAAAAGGGACACTTCGTGTCGAGGTTAAGTTTCGATCTTTTAGAGAGGAGATCCTTAGTTGGTAATCGATTGAGCATGAGGCGCCAGATAAAGATTTTAATTTTGTGGGGGACGTGGAGTGCCCAGAGACGGTCCCAAGATTTTGTAGGAATTGTGTGATATTTAGTAGGTTTATTGAAGGAGGGTGTATAATTATTGTGGATATTATTGTAAATGTCTTTGGTGTTTATTTTCTTTAGATTCCAGGACCAACTATCCTCCGAATAGGTAGGTTTAATTTCAAGAATTTTGAGCACTATGTGTGTAGGAAAGATCGTCATAAGCTTAGAGGTATTCCAGTGGCCTTCAGCATGAAGAAGTTCCTTGACATAGTTTGGGGCTGGGGAGGGGCAAGAGGTTTCCAGTGTGGTGATGGAGAATTTTTTGGGGAGATTGGGGATCCATGGGTCACGCCAGATATTGATCGATTTACCATTTCCAACTTTCCAAATTTTACTCTTGTTGAGTTGTTGAAGTCCCGCATAGAGACCTCTCCAAGCCCAAGAGGTCTTTTTTGGAATGTTTTCATTGGCAATCAGATCAGGAGAACAGTTAGGGAAGTATTTGGCCTTGAAGATATGATGGAGAGGGGAATTGATATTTTGTGAGAGTCTCCAGCTGTTTTTTGCAAGCAAGGCAAGGTTAAAATGATGTAAGTGTTTGAATCCTAATCCACCTTCGGATTTATTGAGACATAAGAAGTCCCAATTGATCCAGTGGATAAAGGATCCTTGATTTCCTCCCCAAAGGAAGTTGGCTAGAAGTTTATCAATTTCACCAAGTGTTGTAAGTGGAAATTTAAGTATACTCATGGGGTATACTAGGATAGAGGTGAGAACAGATTTAATGAGGGTAGCTCTTCCTGCAAAATTAAGAAATTTGGCTTTCCAACTAATAAGTTTATTCTTAATTTTGTCAATAATTTTGGAAAAGTAGGAATTATGAAAAGATCTTTGGGGATCAATTGTTACTCCAAGATATTCTCCGAAATTTTTAGATTCAGGAATATTAAGTTTGTGAATAACAATATTTCTGATCAAGGAGGGGGTGTTAGGGCTGAAGGTAATGGAGGATTTATTGAAATTAATGACTTGTCCAGAATCCTCAGTGAACTGATCAATGGTTTGGCAAAAGTTGTCAATACTTTGGGTATCGAGGTTGAGAAAAAAATAACTATCATCGGCAAAGAGAAGATGACTGATTTCAGGTCCATTTCTTACAGTGGAGATACCTTTAATATTGTGATGAATTTGGTGTTTGTGGAGGGTAGCAGAAAGGGCTTCAGTACAAATTGCAAAAAGGAGGGGTGATAGTGGACATTGTGAACTATTAGTCTATTACTAACCTCCATCTTTTCGAATCGGCATTAGTGGAAAATATTATTACAATTTATTAGTTGGGCATGTGTAATAAGTTTATTGGTTGAAAAAAAATATAAATACTCATCAGTTTTTATAGTTAGAGAGGCAAAGACCGAACTAATTCCAATATCGAATCGACTCAATTAATAAATCAATTCATTTACAATCAAAGTTGAAAGGACCTCCTAGCTCACTCTCGAGCCTCATTTACTAGATTGATAGACCATGCACTCGAGCCAAACATGTAGCTTGATTGCTTGATGAACCGATCCTAATAACTCGAGAAATATATGATGAAGTCGAGCTTGCTAGATGAACATTGATAAATAGCATTGTGAGACATTTTGACGTATTATTGATCTTTTGTTTACACATAACGTGTAACATGTTACATGCCAAATATTATAAAAATAGTTCGATAGAAAATTCGAAACATTAGAAAGCAATAATTAGGATATATAAATTATAAAATAAAAAGTGATCATATATAGGAAAAACGAAACGATAACTTTATCATTTAGAGTACTCAAATTTTGAAAATGAGAGATTATTAATTGCACATTTGTGGCATATTTACATATTTGTAATGAAAAATATATGTTACCAAAATACATTTGTCTTTCAAGTTGAACTAATTCATCCTATCAAAATCTACAATCTTCTTAGCATTCTATAGGGGCTTTAATTGAATCTAACAAGCAAAACAAGTTACAATGATATATATTTGAAATAATTGTGACAACTGATGTTGTAATCATGCTGGAATAATGAAGTGTAACATCTAATGTTCTAACCATGTTGTAATTAATTGTAACGTTCTAAGGATGTGTTACAATTTAATTAAAGGGGAAAAAATCCAATGATGGCAACAACCACAAGGGCAGATGAGATCTTGGTTGCGGTGGCGCTAGACATATCATCGGCGGGGTATTCCTCTAGTGAAGGCGCTGGAGCACTACTCGGAACCTCACTTGCTGATGGTTCTGGTGACTCGCCAAGAGGGGAAGGGGGAGATAATAGCACGATGTCCGGAGATTCAGCACTAGGCGTTGCAGAATCAGGTGCTCCAGAATTCGACACTGGAGCACTGGAATGTGAAGATGTCGGGGACGTTGCTGTTGTTGCTGCCTTGGGAGCAGCAACGGTGGCAGCAACTGGAGCAGTAGCCGAGGCCTTGGGAGCCTCGGCCGGTGCTGATCCTTTTGTTGACGTTGGACTGCTAGCAGGGGCACCTTGAGCATTCAAGCCAACAATGAACATAAACAAAAGAGATATAACAATCAACTTTATTGCCATCTTTGGGATCGTTTTATTTTCTTGAAAATACAAACTTGAGATTCTTTTAGTTTTTTCTCTTGTGGATAGATTCTAGTGCAAATGCAGGACTTCTTTTGATTCTTTTCTTGATATGCATTGCACCAAGTAAAATAATAGTGGCATTTGAGGCTTTTGGATCAGGAAAAAAAGGGCAATCAATAATGTAATTGAGTGGAAAATGTTAATAGATTAAGATGCGGAGTTTGCTTGGATAACATTTGCTATATTTTCTTGTGAATAATAAATTAATAACAATAGTTTTTCTTATTTCTCAAAAAGAAATCAGATTTTATAATAAATGTGTTTAGGAATCTTAATCAATCAAAAAGTTCGAAATTCAAAAAACATCCGATATACTCGTATGTATATAATAAACCATAAAGTATCACAATTCTTCGTCGTCCCTTCGTCCTAACGCCTGCTCAAGTCATGGTAATACTAAAAATCTAGGGGTTGCAATTACGAACTCATTAGTTTGGTGCAAATTAAACTGTCATGCTAGCTATATAAGACATCGAAATTATATCCATTGATAAATTGTTCATCAAATAATATACTTTCTCCAATACATCATTAATTAATAAAATGATACTATTATTCTATAGTTCTAGCATCATTTTGCATTCTCTTTTTTTTTCTTTCAATTTTTATGGGTTTTACTGAGACTAGAACATAGACATTTGTTCACTAACTCTCCCTGCATCTCAAAATCTTGGGAAACAACAAAACAATCTGCTCCTCAAACTCTGACAATTTACATACAGTTTGTAAACCAGGCATGGCATCCCCCTTGTTCATGGTCTCTGGATAATCGATAAAATCTGAGCAGTAACCAATCTTCCAAAAATTAAGCCTCGGCTGAACCTCCATTTGCGTTGTTTTCTGAGCGAACGTATGTCAAACCTCGAGGAGAAACGGCATTTATAGCTGGGTTAGACATCTGAGTAGGAATCGACTGCACGTCGCGCTTCCATTGCAAACTCCTACCGCCAGGTCTGAAAGGGCGGCCTCTGTAGACATTGGGAACCCCTCTCGGGAATGGAATCCCGCCAAACCCTGAAACAGGGAAAGGAAATGACCGGGCAGCTGGAGCCCATGTCATGGCAGAAGCAACTTCGGGAGAAGATGAACTTTTCTTCACAACCTGCACACATGACGAGGTTGCTTACACAAAACGACAAATATCTAGTAGTATCTCTATCCATTTTTTGAGATCAAGTATATCCGTACTATTCAGTAGATGCAAACCATATTTTTAGAACAAATGGAGACTATGTGACACCAAATTCTCATTCATCTTAATCAAATGACAAAACCAGATAATAAACTGAAAGTACAGCTGAAGTGCTGAATACATGTTCAGGCGACACTCAGGGGCTGAATTAGGTTAAACCATTGTATATATATTTATTAAAAATGACTGTAACCCAAAGAAACAAAAGTACTTCGTCGGGGTCACCTTTTTCTTCAGATGGTTTTAGTTTTGGCAAATCCCAAAACAAGTACTTCTTTTTACATGAATTAGATACGTTAAACGGAGAAATACAGTTAGTAAGAGATAGGTACGAATTCCCCTTTAAATTCTGTGCAAAATCAAACATACCTAATATAGAGTGGAGGCAATAGAAAAGACCATTAAGGCAAATGATGATGAACTCATTTATTGATTCACTATCATTAAATATTACTCCCTCCGTCCCTAAAAGATCGTCACATTTTGACTTTTGTTGGTCAAACATTATAAAATTTGGCCATGAATTCTCATTAAACGATAAGAAATAATAGTCTTGTGGGATCTTGTTAGATTCGTCTTAATATATATTTTTGAAATATCAACTTTTTATAATTTTATCGCATGTAGAATAAGAGATTTACGTTTTAAATCGGGTTTTGTTGACCACGAAAAGTCAAAATGTGACAATCATTTAGGGATGGAGGTAGTATTAAAAATAATAATAATAACAATTTTATTTTTATTTTTATTTTTATTAATAATAACAATTACTTAATAATAAAAATAATAATTACAGAAGAAAGTAGTTAGAGTTCAGAAGGGTAAGATACAGACAATCATATGTTAACACCATACCTTGAGAATACGTGACATGAATGAAGTTCCATCTAACGATAAAGCATTCTCTGCTGCTTCCATTTTCATGAATTCAACACAAGCTGACCTGTATTAGTAAATGTTATTATAACCAGACTAAGGCTTATCCCACCAACATTATTATAACAATATTAAAAAAACAAAGCGACCAAAGGCACTGTATGTCTATATACATCAGTAAATCAATACAAATGGTAGAAATACTTGCCCTTTTGGTAGCCCTGTTGCTGGATCGGTCAAGATGAGAACCTTCAGAACTTCACCACATTTATTAAAATGTCGTGAAAGACTATCCTTGGTTGCAGCAAAATGAACCTAATAAAATATCCAAATGAGAATCTGTAGAACTCTAATATTTATAACTTCTCTTAGTTTTACTGGACGAATTACATTGCTAACAAAGATAGTCCGGGACTCAGCATCTTCGAGAGGTGGACCAGTTGAACTTAGACCTGAGAAAAAGAGAAAGCCAAAATGCAATTACAAGTTCACATTACAGAACTAAGCAAGAAATCCTATTTCTAAGATATTATGAGGTGCATCCAAAAGATAATAGAAAATGTTCAAGGGTCTCTAGTCCAAACAGAAAAGAGACTCGGAAAAAACTGACCACCATAACCAACTCATTGGCAGCAAGCATAAATTTAAATTAAAAACAACTCATATATCGAAGATATAAGACTAACCAGGTGCCGACATCTGCATCTTCTGAGGTTCCTTGCTACTGTCTGGTTTCAATTTTATCTACACAGAATAAGATGCGCATAAGGATTGACCAATGTACGTGTAACAGATGCCAATGCATAGTGAGATATAGGCTTCGACATAGATAGCTTACATTTCCATTCCCAACAATTGTAGGTATATTCTTAGCGTCTGAAACATTTAATGTATTAGTACCCAACTCAGATTTCCGATTATCAATCTTCGCCGTCACCCCCATCTCCTGATAGTGAGGTGATCTCCATGTGTTCATACCAGCTGACGTGTTCACATTTATAATCTTATGAGCAGTATCAGGGACAGAAGCAAATTGATTCTGATCTATCCTTGTCCTCTGTGCAATTCTATCAGCACTGTTTGCCACATTGTGATGAAACATCTGTGAGTCATCAACATTGTTTCTAACAGAGTCACCATTCATAGGAACATGAACATACCGACGACGCCTAGCATCCGCATTATATCTGGTTTCTGGATCAAATATCATTTCAGTGTCCCTATGTGATAAATGCATGTCACTAGCATTCTGCTCCTTGTATTTGATTTTGTTATGGGATGTCACATACTCCTCTTCAATTTCATTACGAGGTCGGCCACGCATATCTCTGGCAAAGTCTACTCCGAAATCTGTAAGCTGCTTTGACATATCAGACGCATCAACAGCACGCCCAAGTCTATCAAACACATTACGTGATGGCCGAATCCTTTTAACATCTTTGGCAGCCTCTACTACAGTAGCTGCTGGCACATTATTTGGCGCCTTCTCCAGAAATTGGGGTTGTTCTTCAAGGGGTGAGTCCTCCACAGGAGTAGAAACTACAGACCTAAGCCGCTTCAGGGACGATTCTCTCACTAAATTGGATGGCCTAACCTTAGCCACTGCATCTCGTACAGCAAATTGCAGCAACCTCCTAGGCGCAGCATTGGCTGCTTGCTGAATTTCTTCCCTCTACCAAAGAATAATACACATAAAATTAGAATGTACAATAATAAGTTAGATGGTGATCAACTAAATATGTAGACGAGCAATCAGAGGAATTTCTTCAAGCTTTATTTTCGGTTTCAGAAATACTCCTTAAGTTCCTAATTGTTTGTCTCATTTTTCCAAATTTGGTAGTCCCAAATTGGGTTCCCTTTTCACCAAAATTGGAAAGTTATAATTGATAATATGAGAAGAATTCAAATTTGTCTAAAATTTTGTGCAATACCAAATGGACCTAACATTTATGGAGGGAGTAAATTTTTTCAATATGAAAACATGTTTCCTTTACTATTTTTCGACACTCGTTTTCTTCGCTAAATTTGTGATATCCAAATCTGAGAGAACAACTTTGAGATATAGATTATGTTCTTTGTAAATAAAACCTAATTCAGCTCCATTTGGCACACTTATTGTTACTATTATCAGCAAAAAATTTACAATACCATCATACAGGAGTGCAATCAAATAGTATTGAGCAAGACACAACAATCCCAGAGTGATAAGGGCAACAACTATCTTCTCACAAGAACCAGTAATTGAGACAGTGATGACGAGGAGCCTTCACTGGATTTCTTTAAAGCAAATCTTTTTATTGGGTTTGATTAAGGGTTACTACAAGAGAGAATTTCTATCGAGTTTATTAATGAACAGATTTTATTAATTTCGATTTTTCCAATAGATAAACTCCATCAACTAAACAGAGCCCAGATACTCCGAACATCTAACAAGGAAATTTGCAACATATTGTATCGGTGAGAGTACCTTAATAGATGCATTCTCTTCCAGGCAGAACCTTTTCCTCTCATTACCTTCTTGCAGGGAATCAGACCTCTTCAAACTATCAACCTTCCGATGTCTATCCTCCGTTGCACGATTACTTTCAACGATGGAGCTTCTCAGAGTCCGATGTCCGTTCCCATCTCCTTCTAGTCCTTTCAAGTCCTTGGGATGATGAGTTTTAAGTAATTCTTTAGTTCTTTCTTTATCTGTTTCAGGCTCCAACTTGTCGGAAGCACTCTTTAAGACAGACACAGCTGGCTCTTTAACTGTCACTTTAGCTTTCGCAACTTCAGCAGGAGGAGTGGCAGAAGATTGAACATATAGATGCAAATTTGATCCTAGATGATCCCACAACCTGTTTGATAATTGAGCAAAACAAAGAAACCCCAAAACGCAAAAGATAGTGAGGGAGCATTTCAAGTTTACCTGCAGAACCCTACACATGATTATAACAATAAAGCAGAACTTACCAACATATAAAAGGGTCGCTATCATCTCCCAAAAAGACATCTAACTCAGTTTTTGCTTCCTCTTTACGCCTCCCATTTTTCAGCAACACGATTACATATTCCTGAATGATCATTATAAAGTGTTACCAACTCAATCTAAGCCAGCTCTTCTCTAGTACAACAAGTGTTATAATTGATACTTGCAAACTTTATCATCTCTTAAATGTGGACATATTCAATAAAGCTTAATATGTCCAATCTAAATTTCAGACCATTTTCTAATTGTTATTACCTCCATCCCAATAGATCAGCATATTCTTTTTTCACTGGTCAACATTCACAAACACGGTGGCCTTAATTGCCTCACATAACTTTGATCTTAATCAAAATTATTAAATTAACAATAACATACATTAAAATGCTATCAGCACTGGTGTATTGTCCACCAAACATTATGCAGCACATGTAACAATAATCATCATCGACATGCCACAGTGCCTCTAGGAGGCTCCTGCCTTAGCTGCATAAGGGGAGATTGGATAGTACGCATCCTTAACCCTTCGAAATCAAGCTATACACTAATCGAGTTCAGAATTTAACAAATCAAGCTCAAAAATCAAAACTAGCAATCTTCACGGGATGGAAGGGATACTTTGTTAGACTTTTGTATGGCAATCTCTATTATACTTCTATTATAAGTCCATCTTTGAAACACTCTACCTCATCAACTCATATTTCTATCGAGACGAATATTAGGCTATTAACAACTTTGACTATTATAAAATGCATAATACAAAATTTTAAATTGAAAAGCAAAATGGCAAGTATATTTTGCACTAGTATCATTTTATGTAAGGTCCACTAACCAATTAAAATCAAAATAGACAATCACTTTGGGACGGAAGTAGTATCTAACACTTCGATTCTAACCCTGATCAACATTACACTTCCCTTTCAATCAAATTTACGTGTCAATAAGAACGTAAAATTTGCTAATTTGACAATCAAAACCAAACTACATCCAGCAATATCATTAAAACCAAAGCTAATACAAACTAATTCAGCTATAAACCCTAATTAAAAACAAAATCAATTCGGCATACCACGAGAGTATCATCTGTATAATCACCAAGAAAGTCCTTGAGCTTCTCCTTCACAGTCTCTCGAAGCTTTGTTACTCCTTCACTTGTGAAATTGGCCCTAAACGCGTCTCCGTCTCCTCGATTTCCCTTCCCCATATCAATCCTCCCGGTGACAATTGAATTTGTCGAAATCGTCCAACAACCTTAATCGATCGAAGCTGAATCTGTAATTCGATTTTGTAATAATACTGAAATATATAGTGATATTAGAATAAAATAGGATAGAATAATTAGTTCTGGATTCGAGATAGGGTGGTGGCTCAGCCGTGAAAGTAGTTTTCAGGGAGGTGGTGATGACGTGGCGGTGGGGGGTGGGGAGCCTCAATGGGAAGTGGTAACCCTATCGTTTTGGACGGGAGTACCTAAAGTGAATCTACCGGGGACCAACGGAGACTCGAAGGTTTACCAAGCTGGATTAAGTGTTAATTTGTATTCGGTAACTTATTGAGTTAACTTGATAAGTAATTGGGTACTCGAATTCAAAATTGTCCAATGTTTAAACAAGCCGGACTCGAACACAAGGTTTCACGTATACCGGAAATATCATAACAATTACTCCCACCGTCCCTAAATGATTGGTACATTTTTACTCTACATGGTCAAACTTTAAAAACTTTGATCAATAATTCTCATTAATCAATAAGAATTAATATAGTCATATGATATCTTGTTATATTCGTCTCAATATATATATTTTTGAACTATCAACTTTTTATAATTTTTTCATATGTAGAATAAGAGATATTTATGTTTGAAATCGTGTTTTGTTGACCATGAATAGTCAAAATGTAGCAATTATTTAGGGACGGGGGAGTACTAGATTTGTTAAAGTGTATATTAGGACGGGTAACATGATACTCGCTCTAATTGATCGTTGACATCATAAAAAACATACAAGTTGATTTGAATAAATATTGATAAATTTATATTTAGGAGTATTTTTATAATTTTTTATAATTTTTATAATGAAATTAGTTAAATGTTGCTAATCAAAATTAAATAAAATTAAATATGAAAAAGCGAGAAAGTTTAAAAATTGAAGGGAGTATAAAACTAGGAAGTACGTATTGATCAAAAAACATTAAAGAAATGTTGAAAGTGTCAGAAATAAGCAGCTACTATTACTTAATCATTTTGATTGCCAATATTCTAGTAATCAACCACATGTTTCGAATCTCATTGGCTTCTAATTCCTTTGCCGACTTAACAAAATGGGGCGGCTTTGCAAATTGCAATAATAACCCCCTTTTTTTCCTCCATATCTTTAATTAAATTATATTTTGTACCCTTTGCTTTCCCCACTTGATTATGTCGTGCTCTTCTCTTAATCTAATGTCATAATAGTGTTTGCTTGTGCTATAAGAAAGGATCATGCATCATTTCCATCTACATAATTAATAAATAGATTCAAAAATAAATCGTTTCAATAGATAAAGATGAAAAGTTTTCGAGAATGGATGGTGGGTTTATAACATATAAACGCCGTTTTTACTATATATATTGACGTTCATGTAACAAGTTAGAGTAAACCAAACTATTTATAGCGCGTGTTGATATCCACATATAATATAGCATATAAAATTACATTTTATTCATATTTTTTTTATAATGAAAACATTTTTGAACAGTTTGTTTTATAATTTTATGATATACTTAATAGTTGTATTATATAAGAACAAGTACAATTCGTATGTGCCCATATGATAGTACTATTCCCTGAATTATGGATAAAGCTCATGTGGGCATAAATGAACGCTGCATAAAAATGTACTATTAACATCTGACAATTTATACAAACATCTGACATAATGACGTGGATGATCACTATGCACAATTGCACATACAGGCTTGGGCAAGCTGGATTTAAAAATAATACAACTCTCCAATTAGTTGAGCTACAAGAGGTGATCAATTACCATTCTCGCCCTTTACGCTGCATCAGCTCCACTACCCTTAAAGTTTTATCCGGTTTAAAATAATTGATGAAATAATTTCAATAAATTTGATTATTGTATTTTAATCTTTGAAAATGGTTACAATGCGCAATGATCTCTATAAATATATACTATGTCAGTGTGGACAATTATATTAGTTTATATTAGTTCATAAATTAACAATTCATTTAAATGTTGAAAATATTAAAAATTTAAGTCTGTTTTAGAGATCACGTACACAACAAAACAAAATAAACCTTATTATAAGGATCATTTTGCATCATTTCGAAAAAACCTAAAAATAAATCATTTTTCAAAATTTTATCAAAATTATTAAAAAGAATTAGAAGTTTGTATAATTGTTAACTTTTAATGGTGGTGTTAATTTATGATCATTTGTGCACATGATACACACTTACGAAGATCATTTGCGCATCGTTGCCACTTATGGAAACCAAACTGCAACGGTTTCTCACCGAGATCATTTCGGCAATTGCCTCTTTAGTTCTACTTGTTGAAAGATTTTCTTAACTATCATTTTAATATATGTATTATACTCCCTACGTTTTAATAATGTTTGATTATTTATAAATTTTGTCATGTTTCAAAATGTTTGATTGTTTATATTTTCAATGAACTTTTAAGTCTATTTTCTCATTTTTGCTCCTAATAAAGTAACACTCTAACATCTTTATTTGAGGATATATTTGTAATCTTGCCACATTCCTTAATAAAGTATTTTTTTGCCCAAACAATCGAAGGGAGTATATATTAATGTGTCATTTATGACGATATCAATTTATATACATACAATATTGACTGTTTTGGTAGTATTGATTTATTCTTTATCTTCATTATTATTGCAATTAGTGAGTCGTATATTATTGTATTGAGAGGAAATATATATAGCTTTAATGATTAAGCATGCATGTATCCGAGCTCGTTATTGGAACCGGTTAGTCGAGTTGGAAATTTGTTGAGCATGAGCCGAAAGGTACTACTCATTTAGACATGGGAGATGGTTATTAGTGACCCCTTTAACAAAAGAAAAAGAAAGCATAAATGTCCCAATTTAAGGAGGATAGGAATAGAAAAATATGAATCACATTTATTTGAAAGGTCAAATTGGCACAAACGTCAATTCTATTGGAATACAAAAATCAAATAACAATATTCACAATCTTAGCCCCTATTATTGGTGCATAATGTAATAATCAAGTAATTATGTCATGACTCATGAGTACTAATGATTTAGTGTATAATACATTTAAAATGGAGGTATATAAAGAGGGAATCATTTCATGAAAATATTACATCCATACGGGACGGAAGAAGGATGAAAATTAGAGGGAGCCAATTTAAAATAAAATAAAATAAGGAGGCCAAAATAAATTAAAATAGTTAAAGTATCACAAAAAATATAAAAATAAAGTTAAAGGGGCTTGAACCCATAACCTGTACCCTTTAAAACTAGAGTTTAATCAACTAAACTACACTTTCACTTAATCTATCTATACTTTTTATCATATATATCACAAAAATTTAAAAAATTGTATATAAGATAAAACGATACCGAAAAACCTAGGGGCACCGACCCCTCTGCCCCTAGATCCGTCCATGCATCCATAGTCTTAGGTGGCATTATCAATGGATCGGTAATCCCATACCTTCTCGGTATTCCATCTCAAAATCACGAACCATTATCAGTCTTGTTTTCTTGGACTCGAGTAGAACATACTCCTCGATAGTCAGAAGAACGTGGTAATTTGCGAATGGTCCAGTAGTCTAGTCACATCTATCAAGGTCTTGTGTTCGAAACTCACCTCATCGCTAATTTACAAAAAAAAAACTTCCAACTAGGAGGCTTTATTTGGAGACAATTTGTTTCATATTTTCAGACTTCCAACTAGGAGGTTTTATTTAGAGACAATTTATCTCATATTTTCATACTAACTGTTTATTAATCAGTAATTTCTGTTTTCACATTTATATTATTTGTATTCATACTTTCATTTATTTATAAATAATAAACCGATAATTTAATTACCATGCTCAATAACTACATGCCCACTAAACATGATCTTTTGTAGTTTTCACATGTTCACAGTTTATTTTGTAATGAGAATTCACGAGCTTACTTGTAGAGTGCATACTGAATAAGTTTTGGATTAACGCAATAACATGCAAACCACGCTAGCCAAGTAAATCATACTACAAAAAATTGACAAAAGAAATCAAAATCACCATACATCACAAAAAAGAAACCCCAATTAGATTAATGTCTTAATGTAATTCAAATAAAAAAATCGTTCCACACATGAAACAACCCAGCATTAACCTGATTCTAACATAGTTTTGACTCGATCAAATTATCCGAACTTGCTCGGACACCATCTATAACATCAATACTTTCCTTCCCCAATTAATATTAACATGACCAATAATTTCAACAAATCCAATCCAAGGACATTTTGGTCAATTCAAACTACAAATTGGGTGATACGCGGTCAAATTGAGGCCATAATTGCCTCGTCATTACCGACTTTGCACACATTATAACCCCATCCCCCCTTCCTCCTCCTCCTCCATTTCCATTTCCCAATTTCACAACTTTCTATTTTTTCATTTATTTTTTAATCGAGATTCCCCATTTTTCATTTCTTTCAAAAAAAAATGGCCCAAAAAACCGGAAACGAAGAAACCGAGTTTAAGGTTGCTCCGCCGTGTATTAACTCACGCGCCGCCACCAAAACTCCTCCACCACCAGAAACTCCTCCCCAGATAACGTCGTCATCATCTCCGTCGCCGCTGACATCATCATCGCATAGCCTGACGTCATCGTCACCGTCGTCGTCGATGAAATCACTCATGTCAGCTTCCTCGAGGTCGTCTCCTGTGGTGACGTCGCACATGCTGACGAATTCATCATCGCCGTTGGAAAAATCATCTCCTCCGGTGATGACGTCATCTTCATCTCCGTCGCATCCGTCTTCTCTGCCAGTGGAGTCTCAGAGGTGTTCCCAGCTGACGTCATCATCGCCGTCGATGCTGACGTCGTCATCTCCGGTGATGAAACTGGGGGATTCGGCGAAGGAGAAGCGAAAATTGACCGAAGAAGAAGCCTACTTAAGTATTCCGACGAAGAGGAAGGTGAACAGGTGTTCAGGTTGCAGTAAGAAGGTAGGGTTGACCGGATTCCGATGCCGATGTGGTCAACTCTTCTGCTCCGCTCATCGTTACTCCGATCGCCACGATTGCAGCTTCGACTACAAATCAGCTGGCCGTGAAGCTATTGCTAGGGAGAATCCAGTTATTAAAGCAGCTAAAATTCTCAAAATTTGAACAAATCGTTTAAAAATTGAGAAAATTGTAATTAATTTCAAATTGTTGAAAGATTGAAATTAATTTCGATATGTTAATTTCAAACTGTTAAAATATTGAAGTTAATTTCAAAATTGATGCAAATTGAAATTAATTTAGAAAGTGAAGTTATCATGTATTTTAAACTGAAAATGAAGTCAAAATTGAGAGAAGTACTGCGACTTCTTGCTTTTGTGAAGCTTTGAGTATTGAGCATAAACGATGAAGATTTGTGAAGCTTTGAGCATCATCAATGAAGATTTCAGCATCAAATGAGCTGTTTTTTAGTGAGAGAAAATTAAGAATTAATTTAATTTAATTTGATTATTATTAAAAAAGTTATTATAATTATCTTCGATCATCTTGGTTAGACTTTTTGCTTGTATTTCAATCATTTTGAATTCTTTTTGAAATGTCATACTGCAACTAATTCACCAAACGATAATTTTATGCTCCCTCCAATCCAATAGAAAAGTCTTTATAGACATTTTACACAAATTAAGAAACAAATCATTATATTCACATTTTCCATCTAAACCCCTATAAAACAATCATTTATAATCCAGTTATTGTTTAACTATATGATGTAATCATTATTTTTTTGAGTTACTCTATGTAAATAGGATATTAAAGGAAAAAATGATATATTATACATTGGTTTATGTAAAAAAACATTTTTTTTTTGGATATTGTTGAAATGTCTAAAAAGACATTTTCTTTTAATTGGTGGGAGTATTATATGAGAATGACCAATGTTTATTTAAATTACTCCTATATACATTTAATTTGAATATAAAAATTGACCAGAGAACTAAATTATCATTCTAAAATGTACAAATTAAAAAAGACTATGTATAAATATTTGTTAAACAAATTCGTACAAATTACTTAAAATGTAAAAATAAGTTTAGATAAATGATATTAATAAATTTATTTATAGAAACTGGTATGTATTACCTTTACTATATCAAAATAAAAACAAACATATTGTATTATAAAATGGTCTGATATGTATTTCTAATCATTAATAAACAAAAAACTTGATAAATCGTATCTTTCCACTCTGTTTCATGCCTCATTCGGTGTCTCTTACGGTATCCATCATGCATGATAGTATATTCGTCATGTTACATGATAATTTATTTACTATGATATTCTCAGTACAAGAAATACAACTTTATGCATTTGGCCATGTAGCAAATGACAGTTTAAATTTAGTTTTGCACTCTAAAAAGAAACTTTATTAAGTGATCGAACAATCTCTAATTGTTCACATGCTGATTTGATATGCATTTGGTGAGTACAATGTTTGTGTTTGGTATGAAAATCTAGATTTAAATAAAAATAGCATCAAAAGATCTAAATGTGCATGGCGTTTAAATCACCTTCAACAAATGAGAAAACCACCTTATTGATGGGTGTACGCTAAATTATGCTGGAAACGACTTAATCGAAAACCGACACCGAAAAACCAGAGTTTCCTCCATGCCGAATGCATCAAGTGAGTTGAACTACTAATTCAGTCACCGGCCCATGTCGAACATATCCTTGAATGGAGTTTGGCGGGTTGAAGTTGCACGAAGCTTTGGTTATTTTCATGAGCCTCAAATATGTCTACTCTGCACAGCCAAGATGGTTAACAGAAGAAATGAAGAATGATGGAAAGATGCAGCATTCGTTAGCAGTCAGAAATTTGTCCACAAGTTTAGTAATATCCCCAAGAATCTATCGCAGTTATTTCACGACTTGATACATCAGCCGCTAGAATGGCCTTTGGAAATAAGTGTGATAAATCACTTCAACCAAGAAGATGGCTTGCTCTTGACTCTGACCTGCCCTCCATACCTTAAATTGAGACGAGAAGTACCCATTTTCACTCCAACATTTTAGGGACTGGATCGAGAAGGGGCCCTGTGTTTCATTTTGTGGGTCAGCGTAGTACCAAATTGCATCTTCTGGCCCCCAGATGCAATTTTGAAGTTCGTTATCAGGTTTCTCCACCTTAGCAGGTAGTTCATGACTTTCGGTAAGGTTCTGCATTTCTTTTTCTGGTTCTTCATCATCACTCAATTCAATCACGGGTGTCACTATTACATGCCTTTGTGAAACTCCTTGAGAATCTGCCCCTCCTGAATTTTCAGTGCTCTTGATAACATTTTCCTCAAATAACAGAACAGGTTTGTCTTCCCTGTTAATTTCACCTATAATAGTGAAGATTAGCATGATACAAAATGTCGAATTTTTCGGGCTTACAAGAGAGCATGCTGTGTAACATGGATATGACAATGAGGCATACAAGAAAGGAGATTAGGTGAAAAATGCAAACTATCGCAAACATAGTACGGAAACCACACAAAAATCAAGTGATCACTGAGAACTTTTACGAATGTATATGACAATAAAAAATTTGAGCAGCATACTGAAGGCTTAGTTTGAACTTTTTCTATTTTGACCACATAACATAACTATCATATTAGGAGTTATAACTTCGAATACTCACCAGTTTCTACGACAGATTGAGGTACCTTACAATCATCAAGCTTTCCTGCAGATATAACAAACATATTATGGAATGACCAGATTTTCAAGAAGTAGAAGATAACCCCAATAGATATGATGAGGTCTAGATTATGGATAACAAATAAACAAACCTATTGTATTCATCTCTATGACTATGACCCTTGCATAAAACACATTACCGCACAATCCGCAAACCATGTTAAAAGGACAATGCTTTCAATACTTGGGTACCCAAAAAGGGAGGTATGTATTTTAAGATAACTGAACGTATATTTGTGACAGATACTCGTTTCTCACCCAAAGCATCAAGGCTTGAGGTCTCTGGAAGTCCTCGAAGAGTAGAGTTTGGTGAGGAATTATTTCCTTCTGCTCCAATTGAGTTGTCCACTGATGTTGCTGGGAGGTCTATAGGCTCTAATTCCTCTGCAGTTACTTCTGGCAGCTGAAGTAACAATCTCTGTTGCTCGGCATCAGTCTTGAGGAGTTGCCTCTTTTGCAGGTACTCATATAAGGTGAAAACTAGAGGTCGTCAAGCAAAACAATTATAGTAGATCGTAGCCAACTTCAGCAAGAGAGTGCAAACAACGCAGATAAAAGAAAGTAGAGGCTGTAACATGTGTTCTTTTTACATCCTGGAGACAAGATTGTTAAGATGGGCTGTGAAGCATAGCATCTAGAACTGAACTTCAATCATGTGATATGCATACTATCAAGTCTCAACAAACTGGCAGTCTTTCCATCTTATTTTAGGAATTGAATTACATAATAAATCTCATTAATATAACCTAGGCATTCTGAAGTGATAACAAATAAAACACCCAAACATGTGTTAAACTTCACGAATTTCATGCAGATAAAAATATGCATGTGCATAACATGTATCATCATGCATGTTCTTGCAATAATTAGCTCATTAGAGTTTCTAGCAAGTGCAATAACATGCATCATCATGCTTGTTTCTTGCAATAATTAGCTCATTTTACATTAAGGATATTCTTTCCGCCACCCCTTCTCGTTTGCTCGATCAATGCGTGTCTGCAACTGTGCTATTTCTCTAGGAATCCACTTCAAATTGGACGATGAGATAATGTATGTTAAAACCAATATGAAGAGTTGCATGAGGAAAAACATAAAACAATACTCCTTCCATCTTTTTTTCTAAGGGAGGATTATGTTCCTATTTCTAGTACATGATCGCATTTTTCACACCAAGTTCAAGGATATTTAAAATTAACTCGCAACAACACTTCCCTCTATTAAACTCCACATACTTTGGTCAATATAAGAACCTACTTTGGGGTTACGCAAAATGGATAATATCTCTTAAAAATACGGATGGAGGGAGTACAATTTTGTTCTACGTTGAAAGAAAACCTTCAGCAAGAGCTGAAAAACATTTTTAGTTGAATCATATTAAAGCATATGTATTGAAAGATGACCCAGCTCTCTCTCCCTTTGAAATAATTATCTTATATGAGCTTAAATACATATCTAGACAATAGACACTTCATATCTACCCTATATATAATCTATCAAGGGGGAAATTAGAAGTTAAAAATGAAGCCCCATGATCTCCATAATTGTAGGCGTTTAAATTTATATAATTATATAATTGAACTTTTATGAATATTTTGTACAATAACTACCCACCAATATTATCAAATATATTTATCTTCATTTTCTAAAAATGGTTTTGCAAAGATCTTCTATTATTTTACACATAAAATTAGTAAAGCTTACTTAAGATGAGTAAAATAGTATTACATAGAATTGTATATTTATTGAGTAATTATTACCATGCACATGTAATTTTGAAATTCACAAAGAATTTTCTACCGTTATATATTCATGTAAAAATTAATCTAAAAACATACATTATAAATACAATAAACGAATTTGAACAAGCTACACTGTGTACAAACATCTAGTGTTTAATTATATATCAATAAGCTTTATCAAGATTTATGGTGTACATAGATTGACTAAGTGATATACACAACCCCCCCCCCCCTTAGTTTTTTGAAATTGTACCAAAGTCCTTTAAAATATTTTGAATTTATTCAAATGTGCACCAACCCCCCCCCCCAAGGTAACCCGATAAATCTTCATATTACTTATACCAGAATGACATACATGCTTTGTTATATCCTCATGCAACATTTTTGCCTTTGCACTGAGCTCTACCTGCATTTTGGTCAAGGGACAATGTAGTTAGAAAGGTTTAAAATTATAAATTGACTCGATGGAAAGATAAGAAGAAACTGAAATTGACATCAATGAGGACAAGTAATCTTACACAAAGAACATACTGAAAATATCGAAGGAGATTGTTGACAATGCATAATTAGAATTCACAGACAAGTAAGTCAATTAATTTTCAGATTGACCAACCAGTTTCTCTTTTAACGAGAGACTAATTTGTCTAACACTACAAAGTGTAAAAGCTGAACCTTTAACACAATATTTTGTATCTGAATAAGACATCAAAGTAGAATAGAAACTCTGATAATGTCAGGTATGTTACGATTAATAGGTCGAAGTGTTGAGAATCTCACAACAGTAGGCCTTTTAACAAGTCCAGATTTGATGCGCTCACCCAGATCAACACATTCTTCCTGTGACAGATGAGGCAACAAACAAAATGAGACAACATGAGTTACTGCCTTCCTGCAACACTGCGCACAACCGAAACTGTAATAGCATAGTATGAACTACTCCCTCCATGTACCTAAAACACTGTCATGTTTGCTTTTTAGTGGTCAAACTAACAACGTTTGCAGGCATAAGTGACATTCATAACTTTGATACAGTCAAAATATCATGTCAATAATGAAGTACATTAAAAATACTATCTAGTGATATATTTTTTTTCACCAATTATCATAAAACATATAACCTCACCATTAAAAAGACCAATCATCAAAATTTATAACTTCAGAATCTCTAACGGATGTTAGGAGTAAATTCTTGTGCATTGGTCTATCAGAAACCAAAATTAACTAATGGGATGATCAATTATTAGGAATATGAGATGTAAGAATTAAAACTCGAAGAAGTCTATAAGAATGATTTAGAAAACATGCAGTTTCACTATAACAATCCAATTTTTCATGCCAGAACTAAAACCCATTACCTACTTACACTTAACAGCTTCAGACACAGTTATGAAACTCCAAAGATGGTATATATTTCATATATTCACAAAATTTCGAAACAATATAAAGGGACATCATATACATGTTACCTCAGAAAAGTTATCCTCTGACAACATTTGTAGAGGAACTCCTATGACAGAATTTGTCACTAGAAGCTGTATGTTGGACCCAGCATTGCCAACTTCAGACACTCTTTTGAAACCTGCGAAACAGTTTTTTTTAAAATGGATCTTCCAATTCTACGACAATAAAAAGATATGACTCCCAGATTAGTCCTTCAATTCTACATAATAGATGCAATAAAACGAAACATCAGGGTATGAGGATACTTCTCTCTTGTAAAATAGAGAGAACTCTTAAGAAAAGAAGCCCACTTGAGGTAGACATGGTGTTAAGAGGGGAGTCGATGAACTGGAATTTTTGTACCCACAATCATACCTTATATAGTAGACACACCTTCATTTTTCAAGATATTCAAATTTATATGATAAATAATATACTATTTATTCAACAAATTCGATTGGTTAATACAGGTTGATCTTCTATTACGATAAATTGATGAAACAATAGCCGGTCCAATAGCTGCTTCAGCGGCTGCAATAGCTATCACAAAAATAGAGAAAATGTCTCCTTTTAATTGACGTCTAGAGTAAGGGGCATAAGAAACAAGGGTTTGTGTTGTATTTTCCAATCAGCGACTGTACTTAACGAACCAAACTAGCAACTTACAAATACCATATTAGTAAAACCCATATATTTGACAAGAAAATACAATTTCTAAGTGGTTATACATAATTGGAAACTACCTGTAACCTGCTCTAGATGGTATGGGAGTTTCTGGAGATAGTCATTTCTGTCAGATTTGATCCTCACAAAGCTATCTTTAACTTTTTCTTCGAAGCCATCTGAAGTCTCCACAAGATGCAGAACCAAACTCTTCTTTAAATAGACAAGCTTAATGTTTTCAGGAATAACAGCAGCAAAACAACTTTTAGAGGTCTGGCTAGCATTTGTCTTCCCCTGAGAAAGTTTGTTGCCTGATGTTGCTGTCTTCTTCCCCTTGCCAGACAACATTGCACCATTCTCCTCTTCAGAACTGTCTTCTTCATCGTCGGACTCATCATGATTTTCTGCAAAGTGTTTCTCCAGAGCATCGTAGATCTTAAGTCGTGGCACAGACTTGCCAAAAAGAGCATGGAGTCTGTCATCACACTGGACCTTCTTTTTCTTTAGAGGAAGGTTATTGACATCTATGTATTCCTTAACAACAGCTGTCACCTCGCGCTGAGTGAGTGGTTTACTTGTATCTTTACCAATTGAATCTAGAAATTCTACCAGAGGCCTTGATCCCCAACCAACAAATTCAAGTTTCTTATTGGCACCTCGATTACGCTTCCTGGAAAAGGTGTACTGCCCATCTGTATCCTCCCGCCAGAATGTACCATCATTTTCCATTCCACAGTTACTACAACAGAAATCTGTCTTCTCCGTATCTTGCAACCCGTCCAAGTACTTATAAACGCATCTAAGTCTAGTTATAGGTTGGCTGTTTGATTCCTTATAGTATAGATTAAGAAGTTCAATCAGACACGCCAATAGTCATGATACAGAAGATGACTTGTAGAATTATGACCAAGCTTACAAACACCTGTGGCCCTTTTAGCTTCAAAAAAATTTGCGATGCCAGGAAAAACATAACCAGTGATGCCTTTGTCGAATAAAGATAATAGATTGCTCTGTGCTTGGAAGAATGGCCTGATATCTGTGAATGTGCTTGCGATGCAGCAGGTCTGAAGAATATAATTAGACCATTGGATTACACTAAATTAACGTAATACACAAAATAAATGACAAACAAGTATATCACAAGTGCTCATAAATAACAACTAGGACATGTGCCAATTTGTTGTTACACTCTTCTACACCACATTTAAAGCAAGTTATTATTTTTGTGTGTTCTTGTATACTATTTTAAAAAAGTCAACCACCAAATCCAAAACTAGACTAATCGTTTTGAGATGGAGGGGATAAAACAGTACCTACACATATGGCCAAATAACTACACAATCACAACTAGTTATTAAAGCCATAAATTCATATAAAGTAAAAAAAGGAAACTATCAATTCTAACTGAAAGTATGAGCAAATGCAGAAAAAAACTGAACTCGGTAACAAAAAAAACATGCAGTATCACAACCCCATTTTTCTTTAACAACAAGGCTCAATATACCAAAAAATTCAGATGTTCTCGTTCTTCGGAAAGGACCAAGATTAGATTTTTAATTAATAAATATCTAAGTTTTGGTTTTTAAGACATTAAGAGCTTGAAATCAAAATGGCTTTAAGAACCTGAGAAAACAAGAAGGAAGAGAGTTTGATTTTGGAGATGCTGAATGATGTGGGTTGATGGCAGAGCGCAGCCAGCACAAAATACCAAAATTCCTTCTTAAAAAATAGTCAACGGTTGGAGTAAATGAGAGAGAATGTAACTTACGTTGTAGAGCTCTAATAAACAAAAAATGAACCTAAAAAATATATATATTTCGGGTCATATGTTATACTTTTGTGAGCGAATAAGTTTATTGAACATTTGGTCTAAGATTATGTGATGTCCCACTGAAGTATAACAACTGTTCCATACTTACTACATTGGCAAAATTCTGAAAGTTGTAACCTGATTTCTTCTATTATTGAACTGAAGCAATGAAAATTGGAATATGAGATTTACAGCAGATAGACGAAAAAAACTAGATCCATTTAGTCTTAGAATTATAATAATTACTACCTATCATCGAAGACATATAACACTTCATAAAACATCTTGCTAACGAACACAAGTATCAAGAGCCTGTAGAAATAGATTACAAAAGCTGCATATATACATCTCCACCCTCACTATAACGGACAATAAACCATCCCAGGTTTATAAAATGAAATAACAATTAGGTAACAACAGTCTCAATGACTAAAGTTCAACTACACAAAATTACAATGCACATCCACTATAGCACAAGGCAGTTGTTAGATAAGACTTCCAATTCGATTCGTAAGAAAAACAATTCCTCCATCTCAATGTGTTTGTTCAGTCTTATTTTCAATTGTCAAAAGTAATAAATTTTGAGCCTTAATCCACACACATAACTTCAATTTGAATAACAATTATCATGTTAACATTAAAGTATGTAAAATTGATATCTTTGGTATATTTTTACCAAATATTATGCAATATACACAAATAAATATGTGAGTTCAAAATTAGAATGGTCAACCATCAAAATTCAATAATAAACATTTTTTTTAGAATGAGTAAAACCATACCTATACATTCAATTGAACCAATCACATATTTATACAATCACAACTAAATTGCATCCATAATGTCAAGATGCACCCATATTAATAGTCGAGGGGTTCCACTCTAAAATCAATTGGCAATAGAGGGAGTAGCCTATATTGATCCGAGAGGACATCGATATCCGATGTGCGATGTGCATCTTAACACATAACTTCATAAGAATTAAAAACAAAAACAATGAAAAAATTAAAAACTAACTGAAAAAATATGAGCAAATGCATTTAAAAAATTAACCTTTAATACCACAAACATGCAGAACATACAATATCACGACCCCGTTTTTGTTAATCAACAATGCTCACTATATCAATACAATTCACAAGCTTTTGTTCTTGATATAAAATCATGATTATACTGATTAAATATCTGAATTTTTCACCTTTTGAGCAATCAAGAGCTTCAAATTGAAAAAGGGATTTAAGAGCTTCCGGTTGAGTGGTGGTGCATCCGTGTTAGACGGTGGGGGTCGACGGCGTCGAGTTGCCGCCGTCAGCAACAAAATATAAAATGATTTATGATAAAGTAGTCAACTGGTGGAGTGAAGCAGTAGAAATAAAAATAAAATAAGGTTAAATTTCGCAATGCCCCTCAACTATTTTCAACTGATGTATTGAACTTTTAAGTCACTTAATATGCCCCTAAACTTTTAAACTATGATGAATTGGTCAGTTTAGAAATTTTCGTCATAAAATTGTATAGTTTTTAGGTTTTAATGAAAGGTAAAAATAGGAATTCAACATATTATATGTATTTGAGGTTAGTTTATAATATACAAAAATATAATGGACCTCTTTTAAAATAAACTAATCCCTCCCCCCATTCCCCCATCGTCTTCCCCCTCCCTTCATCTTCCCCCAAACCCGCACCCACACTTTCCTGAACCCCAGCAATTATCAATTTTATGTTGAAAATCCCCAAATTGACCAGTTCGTCATAGTTGAGGGGGCAACTTGACTGATTTAAAAGTTTAGGAGCACATTAACCGACTCAGAAGTTCAGTCCTTGATTTGATCACTTGACAATAATTCAAGAGGCATTGTGAAATTTAGCGATAAAATAAACTAAGAAATAAAATCTTCTTTCGGATCTTGTGTTATATATTCTGTTAGCCGGTGAGATTGTTAGCCATATTTCCACAGTAAAAACTTCCACAATTTATGCTTACAATATGCATCAGGTGTGTTGTATACTTTCGTTACGGGTAATGCTAAATATGATATCTTACGTTAAAGGGTCCTTCGTTTGTCCCTCACTATATTTTGATTGTATTCTTTTTTTTATATAGATAAGAGATGTAATACATTGTTATTATCTATATAAAAAAAAGTGAATTTCTTACGTTAAAGGGTCATTCGTTTCGTCTCCTGAGATACTCGAGGAGGTAAATTGTATGATGTGCTTCGGAGGGTCACGGAACTTGGGTTTGTCTTCTACCACTCCAACACTAGATTTGCCTCTGCGGAACTCGAACACAAGACGTGCAAAGAGACTAAGTTGTCATCACAAATTCACAACACCCAAGCTATATACCAATTGACTTATGCCTGAAGGTTGTTAATATCTAAATACGAACATAAAACATAAAGAGTTTTCCTTAAGTATTAAAGTTGTAGAATGCAAAGACTATCTAAGTATGTTAAGAGTCTATGGGGTTCCACTCTAAAACTAATTGGCAATAGGGGGAGTAGTCCAAGATCTTATATATTAACCCGGGAGTACATCGATTTCCGATATGATAATGTACATTTTAACAAAATACGTACATAAAATAGAGAGTTTTCCTTTAAACAGAAAAAGTTTAATGTTGATTCACCCCAATGGAAACGAGTCATAAAATAGAAAGAGTTTTCCTTTAAATAGAAAAAGTTATAAGTGATAAAGTTGTTTTTTTTGCTTTTAATGTTCCTTGTTTCTCATCAATTTATTACGAGTTAATTCTTGTTATAGAATATTCAATTTGACTTTGGTATATATGCTAATTGATAATTATCTACTTATCTTTTTTGTTAAATAGAGAATTTTTCTTTAGACATTATTTTATGTGTATGATTTTGTTTTAATTCGTTATTATTGCATAAGTTAGTGATCAAGGATGACTAAAATCTCATATGAGTTCTCGAACACCCTCTTGGTATATCTACTTCGTTATGGATTTTTTATATTTTTTGCGTAATTATTATCCGACCGCATCCCTTTTTAACTATCAAAATTATGAAATTTGTGTTTGTTTTAATTTTAAATTAGGATTATTTTGATGTTGCACCCTTTACTGTTGTCAAAATTTCAAACTGCACCCTAATACTATCGTAAACTTCAAATTGCGCCTTATACTACGGTTTGTTTCATTTTGTACCCTAAAATGAAAATTTTATATTGAATTTCGTTTTAAAAGAAAGGCAAATTCGGATAATCACATATATTAAACTTTTGGGGCACTTTTTATAAATAATTAAACTTGCAAATTAAAAATTAACACCACCCCTTCATCTTCTTTGTCACACACCCCCCTCCCCCCTCGCTTTTGAAACTCTGCCACAGACAGCACACTGTTCAAAAGCTTAAGGTTGCAGTGTAAGAAGACTAATAATTTTCTATAACATTGGAGAGTATGAATATTAGAGGTGGCATTAAATTATTCATCAAAATTAATGTCAATCAATTTCGTGAATGAGTATGAGAAACAACTTTCATCTCATAATTACTTTCATTTAGTACCCTCACCTTTACAGATCTTTCACTGCCAATCATTTTCCGCCACCAAGATGGCATCTTGCCAACGTCTCCGACTAGCTTCAGCCCGAAACAACCGCCTCCTCCCCAAATCCCAATCAATTTCCACCAATTTTGAGATCAAGAATTTCATATCGGGATCAGAAATATTGGAAGGTATAGTACATCCAGTTGCAGGGGTCTTCGGAACCTGAGGAAGGGCGGTGATGACGGCAAAGATGGAGGTGCAGGCGGTGCCTCGTTGGTCAAAGCTTGAACTTTGTGGGTTCGCGATTGTGGTGAGTGTGGGTAGTAAGAGCACTCACATCAGTCTCCCATTAATTTCCCAATAATACACTTCTAACCGTCAATTTTCTATTTTTCACATTAGGTTTTTATATATTTACTTTATCAGCTTTCCTATTATTCACCCAAACTTAACAACATTTAAATTTCAAGTATATTAATGTTTTTTTAATTTTTAACAATTATGTTTTTCTAAAATACAAAGTAATTTAAATTAATCATAAAGCATTTGGTCATTCAAAATCAGCATCTAATATTTCAGGAAAAATAACCACGACATTAGTTTAACATAATGAACTTCATTTAGTACGTATATTCATACATGAAAAATAAACTTTCAAACTCATTTCATTATTGCATCTGATAAACTCATTTAACTATGTTATTTATACAGAGAAAACTATGATTACTTTACAGAAATTTAAGAAGAATGGACAAAAATATGAATAAAATTCACGAATCACACATTATGTACAACCAATCAAAATTCTTTGTCTAAATCACAAAAAACACAAGATCAATAAATTACAAATTGATGACAACCAACTACAGTCTTAATCTCAAACATAAAATAAAGACAAAACCATATAAGCAAAAACATCAAAATGAGATTTCAAATAAAATATCTTACTTTAAAGTAGAGGACCGAAAATGGGGTATTAATCTCAATCTAAAAGGCATATCTAAAAATGCATACAAATCATGAAGTATAGTACATATTAAATAATATATTCATACATATTTAAAGTTTCTTATTGCGTGTAGGAGTAATGTACAAAAATTCTCAAGACACAACCATAAAGTGGAGCACCTAACAATAAAAAATTCAATTAATCATTAATAAATTAAGAAACAACTTCAGATTCCATGGTAATAAATAGAAAGATGAAAAAAAGAAAGAAAAAAAAAATGTAGGCAAAATATCACAAAAAAGATCTGGATTGGTGGGAAAGGAGGCAAATTGGAGGGAAAGTTAAAGGAGAGCATGCAACTGCTCAATACACCTGCGAAAATATTCACCATTTGGGCTGTTGTGAATATTTCTTTTGGGAGCTTGACTATTATAGGATAGCTGATAAAGTATTATTTTTTGATGTTTTTAATTTTTTGACTCCCAATAATAACTTTTAAGGAAACTGATGTGAGTGCTCTAAGGGTGTAAGCGTAGGAGTAGGGTGTGAGGAAGAAGGATGGGATGAGGTTAGTTTTTAATTGAATAGTTTTGATATTATAAAAAAGTGCCCCAATAAATTATTAAATGTGTTATTCCAAGTTTACCCTGATTGAGTTTAAAGCCTTACAAATTACAATGATTGAGTTTTAAGCCTCGTTGCCGAACGGGGCAGTTTTCAACTAGTTGATATATAAAAACCAAAATGGGAGTTAATCGAATAGCCTTGTGAAAAAAAAGCTCTTGCAGAAGTCCTGAACCAAACTCACGTCACCGGCTCATCGCAACAACAAAAAAAAAAAAACCAAAATGAGCTGCCTCTGAGCTCGTGTACCCCTCTAAAACCTCAGCCTCCGTACCCCTCTCCCCATTCCCAACACTCGAACAGGCATAAAGCCAACTTTTTTGTAATCATTATTTCATAATTCATATATTATTCATTAATTTGTAATTGGAACCTTCATTTTTCACCTTTCTTCACAAAGGTATGTTTTTCTCGTTCAGTTATTGGTACAGTAGATGCATGCATTTCAATGATTTTTGTGTATCTTTTTAGTTTTCTGTGCTAAAAATATATTCTTTTTAGCTTAATTTTGTATGCTTGGTTGTTTATTTAACCTTGTATGTTAAGTTTTATATATCTGGGTACATGTAAAGTGACCTTCAATCACTTCTTTTTAAGCTCTACGCTTGATTATATGAATAGGACATCTTTATTTTTTTTGTACACAAAATCTCTAATTTTTAGCTTCATTTTGTAGGTTTGTGTGTTTTTCTATGCCCAGATAAAAATGTTTATCATTTTGCATAGTAAATTTATCGATGTTGAGTTGAACAGTTAATGTTGATATTCCATTCAGTTTTGCTCTGGGTATAGCATAATTGCTCTGGCATTATCACCAATCTTCTACGTTTACGTGTGTATGTATCCTGCCAACGATCAAATAATACTAATATAGTTTCCGCTTTTAAACTGTAGATTGGATTGTCTGTTATCTAGAATTTCATGTTCTTGTTGTTTTAAATTTTCATGAAGGGGTTGAAAATGGCTGGAAAGTCGAATAGGGGGAAGAAGAAGGTGTCTCAAAGTGCTTCCACCGCTTCTGAACAGCCAGTGCCATCCGAACTTCATGAGAGTGACGTCGATGAAGGTGTTCCAATTAGTAATGGAAATGGAAGCTGTGAAATCGTTCAGACTGCTAATGGAAACGGAAGCAGTGAAGGTGTTCCAAATGCTAATGGAAATGGAATTGCAAGTGAATTAGCAGCTGCGACATCTGAGCCGAAAGACTTGGGAGACTCGGCTATAGAATCACAGGCCAAGCAAGGTGATGTTGTGCTGGCATGTTCTTTAGTGTGTTTAGAGCTGTAATTGATACCCTACCGTAGTCTTGTTTTTATACTCTGTTCACCACTTGGCGGCTTTACATCAGTATGTATGATATAGTCCTGTTTTTGTACTCTGTTCACCACTTGGTGGCTTTACATTGGTATGCAAGATTTGACTTACGCAAACAGCTTATCTTTTCTAGCATTAAGTGGTGTCAACACTACAGATGGAGTTCCTTGTTTCTAACTGCCCGCAAATTGGAGCACATAGATGCAATTTGATTATTTGGACATATGCTTGTATCTTATAAAGTTATAGTCTTATGATATGTGGCTATGCATATAGAGAGCCGAAGATGTTCAACAATTATTCATCAAAAGTCACGTGTCTCTTTATAAAGAGAGCTCGATAGTTTGCTTGACCACTTGCCAGGATGAGCTCGTTGGAGTGTATACTCCAACTCAACTGACCGTTCCTCAACTCGCTTGCTTAACTGTTCATTATTTAAAGAAATGATGTAGATCTCTCAATTGGATATGCATCTCTCATACTGCTATATACTTATCTCTGACATTGCCAATGAAGTTGAGTTGTTGCTCACCATTTTATGAATTGGAAGCTGTGAGCTCTGAGGACACATGGTGAAAAATTACTCTTTTGTCCATGATGTGCAGGAGATGGTCGTCTGTATCCTGTCACTGTCAAGACCCAAGCAGGTGATAAGATGGAGCTGCAAGTAAGTTTCACCTGATAATTCCTACATTTTGTTTAAGATAGTTTATTTCTACTGTATTGATTCAGTTACTTCCTTGATATGGTTGCTGCATTGTATAACTGGTGTTAAGCATAGGTTTCATGCTATAGGTTATTAAAAAAAAGGAAAAAGAGGAAAAGCTTCCGGCTTCAACTTTTTCTGCTTGAGATCTACTTTTAAGCTGTTCCATTCTTTGGTCAGTTTACTTTTATCCGTGATGTTAATTTCAACTCAAAATTTGAAATTTATAAAGGGTAGGTCCAAAAGTCCCATGGGATGGAAACCTAGAATTGAAATCATAGTCTTGTCATTATCTGCTATAGGTAGCTTTAGTTTTCTCACATATCTTCTAATCTTGTTATCCGAAGGGGCCGACAGATAATCATACTGTTTGTCTTGCAGTTGAGCCCTGGAGATTCTGTTATGGATGTGAGACAGTTTCTTCTTAATGCTCCAGAGACATGCTACTTTACTTGCTATGACTTGTCAATTCACTCCAAGGATGGCTCTGTTCATCATCTCGAGGACTTTAATGAGATTTCTGAAGTCGCAGATATTACTTCTGGTGGCTGCCATTTGGAGATGGTTGCCGGTATGACATTATTTTCTTCTTTAACATCTTTCTCAAGCCAAAGCAAGTTTTTTCTTGGTGGGTTTGACAAGTTACAACAGCTCACATTTGAAACATAATAGAATTACAGTTATAAACACATATATCCAGCAAATAGCTGTTTTATATCAAACTATAACCAACAAATCATATAGTGAACATGCACTTTTTAGGAAAAGGAGAGTGGAAACTGGGTCTGTTCCAGTTCTCTTGTCTTAATCACTAGGCTACAATGTAATTGACTCAAGGCAAGCTCGTATTTGCACATGCTGATCAACTAAGATAGTAAAGATACTTAGCGAACAAGACTCTCCTGCTTGTTGCGTGAATTACCAACATGATGTTTCTATTTCTTACTAAATGTGATTATTGCAGCGCAATATGACGAGCGGTCCATCAGGGCTCATGTCAGCCGGACACGGGAATTGCTCTCACTTTCTACCTTACATTCCTCACTGTCGACGTCACTGGCTCTACAGCATGACAATGGGAAAAGGCCATCTGCAAATTCAGGAGGTTTGAGAACTAAATCTCTTTGCTTTATCTGTCTGATACACTTTAGCAATTGAATGAGTCAATCTGTCTTGAAAACAAGCTATTCATACTCCAAAATTTATAACAAAAAGTAGTGTTCATGTCATGACCTAATTGATATTACACTCTGCTAAGTAATAAACATAAACTGAGTTTTTTATTCTTTGTTTTTTCAGTAGAGTACTTTATATTAACATGTACTTGCATAATGTTTTAACGTTCAAATTTTGAGCACTTGTGAAGTTCTATTTTACTTATTTGAACTTTATCTTGCTAATTCTACTTTTATTGTTTCTGGTAATTGTCCATTACAGATTCTTCAAAAGCTGAAATACCGGAGCTTGATAATTTGGTATTCATGGAGAACGCTCCTGGCTCCCTTACTAATTTGTTGTTGCCACCTTCAGAAGAGATCAAGTGTGTAGAAAGTGTTGTATTTTCTTCATTCAATCCACCTCCTAGTTACCGAAGGTTGGACTTCTCCGTTAAAATGGCTTCTACCTTTTCGTCTTCCCGTTGCCATACTTCTCCCTATTTTCGAGCTTCTTGCTTATGGATTGTATACTGATTCTTATGTACAGGCTTTCTGGGGATCTGATATATTTGGATGTGGTTACACTTGAGGGTAACACCTACTGTGTAACAGGAACCACCAGAACCTTTTATCTGAACTCAAGCACGGTGAATTATCTTGACCCTAGGCCCAACAGATCTGGCACAGAAGCTACTACTCTGGTTGGTTTGCTGCAGAAAATCAGCTCTAAGTTTAAGAAAGGTAATATTATTTGGTCTCAGGCACCTTGCACCTTTTTATAAATATATTCTTTATGTGCCTCTCTTGTTGATTTCATCCTGACCATTTTGAAGCTTTTCGTGAGATATTGGGGCAGAAGGCTTCTGCTCACCCCTTCGAAACTGTCCCTTCTATGTTGCCACCAATTTCATGGAATGGATTGTATCCTGTTCCTGGTAAGTTGCCAATTTTAATCAATTTCGTACTGATGTCTCAGGGTCCTAAAGTGGATAATATGCAAGGTTCGCCACATGATGGTGTAATATATAAGAGTGGGCCGACTATATGTAATTGCTTCGCTATGTAATGCTTCACGATCAGTTTCCCCATACCAGAACAAGCTCCATACTTCTATATTTCCGAAAACACTCTCACTTAACAATCAAGAGAGGGATATATCTCTGAAAACTGACCCTTGATTGTTGCAGTTCCATTTTCATTAGCCATTGGAATTGCTTTTTGACATGCTTAGAACATAAACGGTTTTAGCTAATATTGTTCTTTAAGAAGCATATTCCTGTTTTAAGCACATAAAAGTAACTTCAAACAGGCCTCATGTGCTGTACTTCGGTTCTTTATGTCATTTCATTTCAATTTCTGTATATTCTTTCTTTGAGTACAGATCATAAACGAGATGCAGCTAGAGCAGAGGGTGTATTAACATTAACTTTAGGTAGTGAGCTGATTGGAATGCAGAGAGACTGGAACGAAGAGTTACAATCATGTCGCGAATTTCCTCATACAGCCCTCGAGGAAAGGTGATTTGATATTCTTAATATATATATTTATTTGCTTTGTCTGATCTACAATGTTCTCAAGTTTTCTATGGTTGTTGAGGTTTGAAAATGTGGATTGATCTCCTAGACGATTAGACACTACATTTTCTATTGCAGGATCTTGCGGGACAGGGCTCTATACAAAGTGACTTCGGATTTTGTCAATGCTGCAATGGAAGGTGCTGTAGGAGTCATCAACAGATGTATCGCACCTATCAATCCAACTGATCCAGAATGCTTTCACATGTTAGTACATTAGTTTGTTACTCGGTTATGTTTTTTTTATGCACTCCTGGCTTAAGGTCATGTAACATTATGGTTGCACATGTATCTGTTGAACATTCACTCTTAAATGGTTTGTTCATCAGTACTTGGTGGTAAAGCTAATTTTTTTGTTTTATTCTTTCTGCTCTGCTTAATGATTCCTTGCTATGTATTGTTTCTTTTGTTGTCCTAGGTATGTTCACAACAATATATTCTTTAGTTTTGCTGTTGATGCGGACCTTCAACAGTTGTCTAGAAAGCGGTCCTCTGATGTCGCTAATAAAGTGGAGAGTATTGTCGCTTCACTTGTACAACCTGACAAGTTAACCTCCAATCCACTACATGGCGCTCCAACCCCGTTAAGTAACTCGAATGAAGAAAATATTAGGGGTGTCCCGGATTCTACTCCAGATGTGCCAGCTGAGGCTGAGTTAGCTGAAAGTGAGCAAGCAACATATGCAAGTGCAAATAACGATTTAAAAGGCACCAAGGCGTACCAAGAGGCAGACATTTCAGGCTTATATAATCTTGCCATGGCCATAATTGATTACAAAGGTCATAGAGTAGTAGCACAGGTGCAAATAAGAACTCCATTCTGATAGATGATGCTTTATTTATTGTGTAAAAGAAGTTGCAGAAAGATACATTTACATGAGCAATTAGCTACCCGAGTCTGCTTCCAGTCACACTATTGTATCTGTAACTTGTGTTCTTAGATTGTAGCTATGTCGGCGATTAAGTTAAAATGACCAGCAGGAGTAGGAAGTTAATAGTTCATTTTGAGAATCTATTTTGCAATATATTTTTGGCGGTTCGTGATACTTAATATTTGATGTATCATGTACGTAAATTGGCTTACTGTCTGTCTATTTCTGTCAAGCTATTTAGTCATTATTTTATACCTTTTACTTATATTGCAAGAGTTCGTATCCTGTTTATTTTTTCATTGCTTGTGCTTACTAGCAACTCTGGTCCCTCTTGCTGCCAGAGTGTATTACCCGGGATCCTTCAAGGTGACAAATCTGACTCCCTCCTTTATGGTTCTGCTGACAATGGGAAGAAAATTTGCTGGAGTGAGGACTTCCATTCCAAGGTATAGGCTTGTAGTTGTCCAATTTTAAGATATCCTCATAGTTCTCCTGAAAGTATGTTGCCTCCTCATATCATGCCCTCTCCTCTATGTCTGTTTCCTTAAGATTATGGAAGCCGTTCAAAGGTAACTGCAAATATTTTTCCAGGTTGTTTCTGCTGCCAAACGCCTTCACTTGAAAGAGCATGCTGTTTCTGATGGATCAGGGATTATTTATAAATTAGCAGCACCAGTGGAGTGTAAGGGCATAATTGGCAGTGATGCCAGGTGACAAACGAACTCTGGTTTCTATGCTCTTAGATCATAACTAGTTGAATCTTGTAGTTTATCAGTGTACAGAGTGGTGTTGCCTGGGGTGTTTCTTATACTGTAAGCTTGTTGTGTTGGTGATTGCAATACTAGATATTTGGTGCTAAAATACTCAAGTTTTAGTCCTCCCTTGCGTGTATTAGGGTCTAGGTTTCTGGTTTTGCATCACTGAGGTAACATTGT
>CM016566.1:9150673-9223819 GCA_003412495.2 Echium plantagineum | reverse complement strand
TTTTTTATTTTAACTGTTCATTAGTTAGCAATTGTATTGATTATTTATGATATTATTATTGTCCATATTTTTGCACATTATTGGCTCTTGCTACCTAATTTCAATCTTAATTCTCATTAAAGCCACATATACTCCATATTAAGTAAGGACCCAAAAAACACTTAACGAGCTTTCTGAGGTCCAATAATATGGTTGATATTACTTATTAGCCCCGGCTCTTCAACCTTCAGACTTGTGGTCCTGTGGAGTGGACTGTGGTGGAGTTGGCCAAACAATAACTAACAATCCAATTATCCAGTATAATTAAAATATTGCTATACATATTTGAAACATTAATAAATTAGATTAACCTTAATTATTAGAAATATTGATAATAAATTTATAAAATTTAGTTATGGATAATTATTTTTAATACATATGAAATTCATTAATTTATTTGATAGTAATTAATCAATTGGGTAAATATCGAGCAAATATGGTATTTAAAATTAGCCACAAACCTTAAACTTATTTCGCGTCGTTAGCCATCAATAATCATACGAATCGATTGCTCGAACGCATAACCATTACCCAATTTGTTTCATGCACTACTAGGCACTAGCATTAGTAGCTACCATCAATAAGACAAAGATCTAGCTAGCATCCTCATCAAACTCAAATTAAAGGATGCATGTGAAATATAACTTTGCCCGATAATTTCCTTTCGAATTATTGAAATATATATTCGAAGATGGACAAGCACATATGACATATATATATGTTAGAAAAATATATATCTAACGACCGATTCAATCGATTAAATCGATTAAATCAAAGCTCAGTAGGAATAGTAGTAATATAATTGGTGATTAACTAAAACAGTATACATAACTATTGAGGTTTCCAGTTAATTTACTCATAGCTAAATAGCTGTAGTTAATAAGAACAAGGATTTAGTGATGTTAACAACGCCATTGTGCTTTCCAGTGAGCATCACACCCAAAATCAACTCAAATTGTAATATATTTTAATACAATACATTAGTGATCACAAATACACATTATATTTTATAATATACTTTTATTATTTTGATATATTTTTAGATAATGTCTATCATTTCTTAGAAAAATTTATTGATGTATGATGTATATAATTTTATTTTACTTTTGTTAAATAGGCGTCTATCATTAATCTTGGAATTACAAATAATTCATTATTGTTACAATATAAAGAGCAAGAAAAAAAAACGTATCTGAACATTCCACTTAATTTTGAACATTTTTTTTTTTTGTAAATTAGCGATGAGGTGAGATTCGAACCCAGGACCTTCTGGTCACCAGCGAGAGCCTTTTTCCACTAGGCTATTCGAGTATCTCCCTTAATTTTGAACATTATGTTGGCATAAACCATACTTTATCAATTGATTCGTAACTTAAACAATTGATCATTATTATGTAATTAAATAATATTGATATAACTGAGGGCATAGTTAAAGTCATTGATCCATAGTTTCATATTCTTCTCCCTAGTTTTTTCACTATAAAATTCAACATTGAGTAGATAACTAAATAGTTTATATGAATCAACATTTATAGCTAGTATGAATACGACCATATTTCAAACATCTATTAATTGAAAGATTAATTTAGATGTTACAAGTTTATTAAAACATCCACGATTATATGACCAAATGTTTTGAATATCAGTGGTAAAGAGCTTTGGTGTTGTGGTGGTCCCCTTCCATCTTCGTTTGGTGTGGTTTCGATTCTATTTGAGATTGATTCTTAAATTGAAGTGATGTACAGGGAAGCCAAGTATTTATTACCACTAAAACACATTCTGCGCTAATCTCCGATATTAATCTCCAGGCAGAATTGTCAGAACCCTTACTTTGATGGTATGAAATTTTTTTTTATAGTTGACTTAGAGCATCTGGAGAGATTGTCAGAACCCTTACTTTGATGATATGAAAGTTTTTTTATAGTTGACTTAGAGCACTTGTACTAGCCACCCCATATTCTCCCCTAGCTCTTATGGGGAAGGAAAATTGTAAAAACAACAAAAAAAACTCATTTTTAGATTCCCCATATTAAATGGGACCCACTAAAATTTTACACTCCTCTATCATATGGTGTAAAGATAAGTACTCCCCTCAAACCTCCCTATTCTCCTTTCTAGCATCAATTTTTGTCATTTAATTGCAAATTTTTTTATTTTCATCTTCTTTTTAAAAAAAATAAAATTATACTAATAATTTAGTTTATATTGGAGCCGAAAATTTACATTGGAGCTTAAAATATAAATTTATTTCAAATTTTATTATTTTTATCTTCATTTTTTCAAACAAGATACGTATTATTCATATTTTTCAAATTTATTACTTTCATATTTATATAAAAATAATTTGAGTTTGTCTTCAACTTGGAGCTAAAAATATCAAAAAGGTTGGTTTGAGGAGTAATAGGGAATTTGATTTTTTGTAAAATCTAAAATTAAATCCTAAATTTGATAAAGTGATAGAGAATTGATTTAGGAAAAAATTATAAATAATCTGGTGTGAATGCTCTTAGAATAACCATTAGACCATAAATGCCATGATATTTCCTAGCATCTGGGTTGTTTGAATAGTTATTCAACCACTTCACCTTCTACCTTTGACTTCTCTTCACTAATTCATGTCAATTAGAGTTGTCCACTTGATCACATTAATATTTAATCACTCGTTTGAATCAATAGTTCAATTGCTACCTAATAATAGTACGTAAGACAAGCCAGATCATAATATTAACAAATTCATGTTATCCAATAATCTACCCAAAATTATCTGTAGTCAACTTCTGTATACTCTCATAATTTTAGTCATTATATTCGGATAATTGAAAATTCCCACAGAATCTTAGAAACAATTAAATATAGCTTGCATATAAAGGAAAACATGAATACCATTTTGTACAAAAAAAAAAAAAAACATTCTTGGACAAATATACCTCAGACAAATCAAATATTTATACCTATAATACATATCAATTGGATATTAATTATATATATTAGCTTTTAAATATATTATGTAGATATTGTTAGATATGGGTACTAAATAAGAAAAAATAGATTATGTTTATGATACTAGTATTTTTGTTATAAAAACATGATACGGCTATATTCATTCGAAATGTCGAGTTGACTTTTCAAATTAAACTATGTGAGTCTTTGATAAAATCGAGGCTCGATAAAAGCCCTAAACACTTATACACATTTCATTAAAACATGTTCAAGATTTAATTTTAATCGATAAAGATGATATTATTGTAATGTCCCTTGGGTTTGAATATAATTCCTTGTGATGTTTACCATAAATTAATGTTGAAAACAACCCCTACTAGTGGCTTCTACAAAAGCAACTCCATGATGATAAACAAATGCATCATATGAAAGAATTGCATTCCATTTATGTCTATATCTTCTTCTTTATTACCAACAGAACCCAAATACTTGTCACCCTCAAAGCCGCCCCTTTTTTCTAAAAGCAAGAATTAATTTACAAGAAACCTGGATAAATGGTTTTCTATAGCCAACAAAGAATCAAATTGGGAAAAAGGGATTTATTTATTTATTTATAGTGCTACATATTTTAGTTTAAACTTGGTTTTTTGTTGACAAAGGAGCAGCCTAGTGGTTTTGAGCAGGCCTTGAAGAAGGTAAAAAGACAGAGCCTGTTTCTTACAAAACATAAAGTACTAAGTAGTTAGTTGTGTTTTTTATCTCCAAGAGTAGCTGCTCAGAGGGAAGAAATGGAGATGATGTATTATGAGGAGTTAGGGAGGTCTTCTTACCAAGACCTCTGGAAGTTCTTGAAGCTGATATACACATGCTAATGCCCTGTATGTTTTAATTTTTTTTTTTTAGTTTCTTTTCTCAATTGGTTTTAGTCACTTCAAGATATCAACAATAATATGTTCCAAATACGTTCCCGTTTAATGGTTTTTAAGTGAGGTAAGGGGATCGAATAGTAGATAGCATCAATGTCTATGAATAATATATTACACATGCCCCTATGTTTCTTTATAGGTGGTCGTCCTGAGCCGGATAAGGGGGTAGGGTAGTATACAATAGAAAGACTGTTTTCGAATTGACGAGACTGTTTCGATAAGGGAGTAAATATATATATATGAAGTGTAAGTAATGTAATGAGACTTTTGATTTAACTCATTGTGTACAAGAGCCAAAGGGTATTGGCTGCTTTACTTTCTATTTCAGATATACTAGTTTGTGCTTTTTGAAGTTGTATGTACTCTGTATGGTGGCTGCTTTCTTTTTTCTGCAAAAGTTTGCATCTTCATTGGTTTTGCTTCAATATTAGGCTAAAAAATTGAAAGCATATGTTTGTGTATTTCTGTTTAAAGGGTATTGGCAATTTTAATTTGAAAAGGGGAAGTTGGGAATTGGGAAGAAGAACATAAAAATTTAGGCAGTGAATTTTTCTAGGCGATTGTTTCTTTGAATTTTCGAGTTGTCCGTGTTGATTTCTTGGTAGTAAAGTTAAATGGTACTATTTGAAGGTAATTTAGGCATCTGCGTTGATTTCCATGTTTTACCATGTACCTACTTTTAACATCACCTAGAACAGGCTGCTGCGGGCTGCCTAAGAGGGGCGTGGGAGGGGGGGGGAGTTAGTATGCAACTTTACTCGTGTGATAACAGAGAGGCTGTTACCGAGTTATCTCAAGAGTGAAGTGCAAACAACTATCTACTACTGTACAAAGGATAAGAGGCATAGGTAGTGCCATGAGCCATTTTGATTTATTCCATTATATCCAAGAGGCAAAAAATAGAAAATCCTTCATTTGATAGGTTTAACTAGTTTGAACCTTCTGAATTAATCTAGTCTTGCCCTTTCTATTAATGGATTGTTTTCTCTTTTCCAATGTTCTCATGATTGAATTTATCTATAATTGAAATCTGCAAGGTTTAAGCTTGAGTATGTCTATGTTCATATAAGGGGGGAAGTGTTGTTGTGGCGGAGCCAATTATTCGTTTCTGCCTAGAATGATCTCTTGAGATCAGCAGTCCTCAACATTT
Organism: Echium plantagineum; assembly: GCA_003412495.2. Classification (NCBI taxonomy): domain Eukaryota; kingdom Viridiplantae; phylum Streptophyta; class Magnoliopsida; order Boraginales; family Boraginaceae; genus Echium; species Echium plantagineum. Next base: position 9,218,764 of record CM016566.1, on the reverse strand, counting down.
CTCGATCAAGATTAAGCTAAAATGCATCTTTACACTTAGTTTGCTCATTGTTCCTTTTATATTTTCTGATTATAGGGCTGCTGCAATTCCTAGAGGAAAAGATGGAATACGGCTTCATATGAATTGGTCTGCAATCAGTTTACGCCTCTTCTGTTGCTTTTTCTCCAATGGATAGATTGTTCCTGCATTCTTCCGAATTACCTATATCTGTTTCACATTGTTATTTACAAGGTTAGTTTGACACATGTTCTGTCTGTTCCATTGAAAGAGTTATTTGGGTGGCTTCTACAAGAATAGTACACACATAATTCCACAGTCGACTATGTACTTTAGCACTACCTTTTTGGCCTGATTATCTAAAGAGAAATGTGAGTAGTTGGTGGTGATTCCTTCCTTTTTTCAGTAATATACCCAAGCATTTTTATACTATCTGGCTGACAGGTGTACACTGATGGGAAATCAAAAATATCAAGGCATGGAAGAAAGGCGACTATCGGTGAATTTTATGGTTTGTTCATCTTCTTGATCTGCTTTATGACATGGAAAAGAAGTAGTGTCTGCTTTACTGGTATTCTTTAATCTTATAATATTTTCTTCATGTCTAAAAAATTGTAGCTGTTATATTGCCATCACTCCAGAGGTTGCATTGCGACATAAGGGAGCTGAAAAATTCAGATGATGAGAGTACTAACTTCAAAAGCATTAATAAGAAGAGAATCAAGGGAAATGAAAGTTTCGCGAACTTCGATATGCAAAGAGAAGATGAGTGTGGAATATGCCTAGAGCCGTGCACCAAAATGGTGTTGCCTAATTGTTGTCATGCGATGTGCATCAATTGTTACCGTGATTGGTGAGGAAGGACTCCAGTGCTACTATGTGGAATCGTTCTCCAGCAAGCAACTATTTTCCCTTTATGGTTTAGAGTAGCACTTTAACCTATTTAACAATTTGCAGGAATGCAAGATCGGAGTCTTGCCCATTTTGCCGGGGCAACATAAAGAGGGTCAGATCTAGAGACTTGTGGGTTCTAACTTGTGGTGATGATGTGGTTGATCAAGAAACTGCTTTGCGAGATGACTTGCTGCACTTTTACCTTTATATTAATGGCCTCCCGAAAGATTCTCCAGATGCCCGGTTCTTGATGTATAATGAATACTTAATCTGATGTTTATGCATATGAGACACATAGTAAAAATTAGCCTCCGAAATGTAAATAGTCTGATGAGGAAGATTTCCGCCAGTTCCACGCAGAAGTAGCCAACTATTGCCTTGTGGTGTTCTTAATTGGCGACTTTATAGTTTAGACATTTCTCGTCTAATTTTGGAGTAGACACCTGAAGAATTATCTTCATGTACTCTCTCCCACATTGGATTCAAGTCCAGATAATATTACAAGTCTTAAGTACCTAGTGTAGCTCCAAATAACAAGCTTTGGCTTTGTAGTTGCCATGTTTATGATAAAGGCGTAGAAGTGTAGAAGTTTAACGCTGTGTTTTTCCTGTATATTAACTTGGAAGTTTAGGTCCTGGACTTCCAACTCTTCGTGAAATACATCTCATTGAAATGTCGGTAGTATTACTTCATTGTTTTTGCTTAAAAGATGTGATTCTCTTCTATATGATAATATGACTATGTTGCTTTCATGATCTATCTTCAAATTGGTAACATAGAGTAATTCCAGATTGAGTGAACATCGAAGTTGAATTGCCATTCAGCATGCCAAAATTCTGAAAGCTTAATTTCATAAATATAAGTTCTTTTAGTAGATGATTTGTCGATTACACACCTTGAGAAGTCCAGAGACATGCGTAACTGATGTCTCTGCCAGCCAGCAAAGAGGAACCGACGATCCAATTGCACGAGTATAATCATTGACACCCATCGTACCTATACAGAATGGTACTTTCCATTTCTGCTTTGCATATGGTCCCATTCTTCCTGTTGCACTTTTCTCACGCTGAAAATTCCTGAACGGAAGCTTATAAGAGTGCTCTTCCAGATCAAGGTCTGATGTTTTCCCTACGAAAGTAATCAATAACAACACGAGAATCTGATAACTGGCTGCCAGGCTCAATAAACTTGCACGCACAATTTTTGGATTTAGTGACAAGGCCTCCTGGCGAGTGAGCAATTCCCGTGTCTGTATACGAGTCACCAAAGGCGTAGACCTTGGAGAAGTAGTATCCCATTAACTGGCACGGAACTTTCATGGTATTCGTGTGCAAATGCAAGGACAGGAATAACGAGAGAAAGAAGGTTGTTCGAGGAAGCGAGAAACAGTGGGATCTCACTTGATAGATGGTGATCTAAGATGGAAGATTATCTTCTTTCCTTTTACCAACTAATTTTCATCATTACTCATACTGTTTCTTGAAAATGCATTCTCTTCAAGTATAAAAGGAAATGTTGCCTATATTATTCATCCTGTAGACTTTTACCGTATGAACAAGAAATTTGGTAAAACACACTGGCTTTATGATTGATTGAAGTATAATGTTCTTAAAAGAATACTATTATTTGATACGATATTTATTATACTTGTATTTTAATATATGACAAAAAAAATTGGATCATTTTAATAGTTACGTATATTTCTTTTCACCACCTTAGCAGATTGGTTAAAAAAATTAATGTATATTAATCTTCAACCAGATTGAATCTGACAACTACTAGAACACCTTACTATGAGTGAGACAGATGGAATTGAAATAACATTAATTTGGCATATCTATATATATTTTTGGAATATTAATCCAATCATTATTGAAAAAAATGCATATCACAAAGGTGACAATCTCCATAATTATTTGCCAAATATTTCCTGTTTGAGTATAAGTGAAGAAGCAAACTATGTTTAGAACAAATACATAGTTTTTGTCACCTTTTCTTTCTGAAGACAACCTCAGTGTCCAAACCGAACCCATCAACTTTCCTAACTCGAACCAATTCGGACCTCTTGAACAATTTCTTTAATGGCTCGATACTATACAAGTCATTTGCCGAATACTTATCGGAGCGTCTAGATACCGCCACGTGTAAAACACAAACCCCTCCAACCTTCAACGTCCGTTCGATCTCCCCCACGAATTTTTCCGGATATAATGCATGATCAAACACGTTCGAGAATTCAAAGTCAAACGTCTCATCATCGAACGGCTGATGATGGAAGTCTCCCTTCACAACCAACGGTGGAGATGGGACCAAGTCCATGCCTATAGAATCGGATACTCCCACCCGTTTTAGAGCCTCCACTTCTTGACCCATTCGGGCCCCGATAGACAACGCTTTCGACTCATTTTTCAACAATTTTTCACGTTTGAGATCATTGTAAAACGACATGAACACGTTGATTTTTCGGTCCCAATCTCGGGTTTTCCATATCTCCCGGAGCCTTGGGTTCAAAGTCTTGTTTAGCTGTTTTTGTATGTAGGTGTCGTAGGAGGTGTATCCGGGTCGGATCTTGAGGCCAGGAGTGGGATTGGGTGGCGTGTTTTTTGTGGCGAAGGAGGAGGTGGCGGTGGCGGTGGTGATGGTGGTGGTGGGGAGGGTGATGGTTTGTTGTGAGAGGAAAAACAAGAATGGGATTGAGAGGAAAAATGTGACAATGAAGCATTTAGGTAAGAGTGAATTTGTTTGTGTTGCTTTCATTTTGGACTTTGCATGGCAATTTTTGTTTATGTATGTTTATGTTGTCAAGCTCACTTACATATATCTCTAACCAATATTTATTACATGTAGTGTTATATTATTACGTATTAAATATTTATTACATGCAACCCAAATTTTAATTAATTAACCAAACTAGACATACTAATTAAATTGAGATGTCGATAAAAATAAAGTTGAAGTAATAAAGACAAAATGAGGGCATACATTTTGTTAAACACTAGATAAAACTTAGATGCATTATGATTATGAGAGTGATGAATGAAGTGGGGCGGTATTAGTGAAGAACAAATGGTGGAGAGTGAGCATGATAGCGTACGAAGTGGTGTTTGTTGCATCATTCTATTATTTATCTATACTTACGTTTTGTCCATCATTATTATTGTCTTCAAATAAAGTAAATTTGGCAGGAAATAAAGAGTTAATTGTCGCTTTGAATTCGGATAACGAACTAAAGTATATTTTAGTCATAGATAACTATATTGTTGCACACCAAAAGTGGCACAACCATTGGTACATGACGAATAATGTTACAGTATGATCCTCGAAAGAATATAGATGAAAATGTACAACATTGTTACTTTCGAAGGTCATACTGTAACAATTGTGTCACTCCTGAGGATTAATCTGTAATAATTCGAATCGGCAACTACCTCCTAACCTAAGCAATAAAATCTTCATCTCTCGGTCTCCATACACAGTTTAGAATTATTACATTACATACACACTAATATTTATCTACAACTTTGTTCTAGTATCTGGGACCTTCTAGCCTTTTATAAATATTTATTTCTTGTTGTCCCCTCTTCTTTCTTGTAATTGCCCCTGGACTAGTGTAATGTTGCCTTAACAAAATTGCAAACTTTAGAATACCATGTTTATTAACGCTTAGTTTGTTTTTTAATTATTATTTTATTTTTGATTATATTTAGAAATCAATTAAAATATAATCAATTAACAAACAAACTAAATATATGAATAAAATTAATATTAAACCACATAAAAAATGGTAATCAATTATTATAGCATAATCAATTGCAACTAATAAAAAACAAACCAAGCCTAATAATAAAATTATTAATTAAAAAATTAAATAAAACAATCCCCCTTATCCTCTTTCTCCACCCACCCTCATCAACACCCTCACCCTCTCAGCCCCAGAGCTCAGCCCCTCCCAAAGAATATACTGTAATATTCTTCACCTCACCTAAAGTCCTTTCGATTACTCAGTTATGTTATGGGTGGCATGGAGATAATAGAGGAAGATCATCATCTCTAATTCCCTAATACCAAAATTATAAAGAGAGCTAGAGGCTAAATCATTCAACTGAATATATTTAATAACAATCAAAGATGCTCCTACAAAATGCATAATTAATAACATGGCTTACTAGATAGCTAGAAATCCATTTTGTTTTTGCAATCAAGTTTTCTTCCTCAACTCAATTTTAACCTTCTAGCTATGCGGCGAAATTTGAAGTGTGTATTTTAATACATAAAACACCATAGCCAACAAACATGAGACCCCTTTTCCTTATCATTTATGCCCCAACCGATGCCCCAGAAAGTGCTAAAAGGAAACCAAATGAAAAAATACAGGGTTAAATGGAAACAAAACCTCCCGTTTTCCTCTTCAAGTGAAACGAGGGACACCTGCACGAGGAACAACCACAGCATCATTACTGGGGCCCTTTTTTGCAGCAATATCTTCTAGGCGTTTCCATGTGGCTTCTCGTCTCTTCTTGATTTCTTCTTCCTTCATCTCGTCTTCTTCAAACCTGGACGAACACTCTTTAAACAACTCAAGATCTAGATCATTGAAAATCTTGCGTACATTTAGTGTCAGACTGTGCACTGCCTGATTCCAATGATGTCGAGCATTTCTCTCCAATGCTGGGAAGATTATAGGAAGTATAATTTTGCGATTTTGTTTAATCAGATTCTGAATGTGATCATTGTTCCACAAGAATAAAGCTCTTTCTGCAACCTATTGGAACAAAAAGAAAGACAGAACTTAGTCAACACAGGAAGAAGGGGAGATCAAGAATTCATAAATTCAGAAAATGAAATTACATGGGCTGTTTTATTAATGTAAAGTGCATGACCCCCAACTTACGCTTCAATAAAAAACATTGGTGAAATTTAATGTAGATGATTACAACTAGAGCCTACTGCCTCAGTGTAAGTTGAAACTTATTACTGTGTTCAACAGGCCATTCAGGTAGGTGATCCATTAGCTATGTTTAAATGTAATTGCATATAAAAAGCATTCAGGAGTAGGACTGCAAGAAATCTAGAGAGCATGAGCTATAAAGCAGAAATTTAAGACCATGAAGAGAGCATCATAACTTTTGAACTTTTTCAAAGAAACGCCTATTAACTACTAGAGCATTATCAAATAACCAGATGATGAAAATACAGGCAAGAAAAAGTCATACTATGATATGCCAAATTTGTGAAAGATACTAGGAATAATTGTATGCATACAAAATAAATATGTAGAAACTGATGCAGTTATATACTATATGAATCAATCTTGCAACGATCAACACTCAACAACATGGTTAATTTTAGATTATATGTTCAGTTATAATATAATAACCGAATTTAAAGAGCAGACTGCTAAGGAAGACGACATGCTGATGGTGGAGGGTAAAGACAAAATCAGGAAGTACCATGTAGCAACCTTCACGCTAAAACTAGCAAACAAGACATGGGAAAGAGTGGAGGCTTGCCAGATATGAGAGAATATTTGGCAATCTGCAGAGCTCTTTCCCTGGAGCTACACAGTAACCTCCCACAGGAAAAAAAACTTCAACTTAGAGGCATGTCATTCTGCTCCAGATATACAAACATGGTTGACCAAAAAACTCTCATCACACCACAACACACATATGCACACAACAAAATTGTTCATTCAATTCCAGAAGCCCGAAATCAAAATTACTAATCAACAAGAGCTAGATACGAAATATATGTCTTGCAAATATATTAAGAGATTAGTCCACTATTTGTAAACGTACACTATATAATAAAACTACAAACAAATCATAGAAAAAGATCATACGTTCACTTAACATAGCATCAGATTCTACGAAATCCAAACAATGCATCATTATATAGAGCCACAATTTTGTGTAATGAACGCCTGAATATAGTCCTTGTCCAAGTAGACAAAGCCAAGGTTCAAATACATGCAGTAAACTCGCTTCACTGGATAAACAATTACATCAAGCATCAGTGAAAACTGCTAAAATGGAAATGGAGAATTTATATTTTTTAAGTTCTTGGAAGGTTGAAGTATCCCACAACAACATATAAGTGGTACACCCACACTTTATCTAAGAAGATAAGCCATACCTGAAAGTGCAAGCTATTCAAGCAACGAGCAATTTGTTGAAATAAAGGCACCATACAGCGTTGGAACTCAGGCGCTTGTGTTGCTTCTAGAACTTCCTCCAACTCGCTGAGAAACATAACCTCCTTCGAGCTATTAGTAACTGGCCAATACTTCAATAGTCCCCTGATAACTGTATCAGCAAGCTTGCAATCTTTCTCCACAAACTGTGTAATTGAGTATGATAACTGCTGATGGTACATTGCTAAACATTTAGGTTTATGCAAAGGGATTAAGGCTCGAATGAGGAACAGTTTGTGCTCCTCTTTAAGTGGTAAAGCAAAACCATTAATGATACTGCCCAAAATTTCAAGAAGCTCGGCAATTCCATTATGCTTTTCAGTCTCAAAAATGAAACGATAAAATATATTGTTGATGGCTTTCCGAATATAAGGACGATGGACCATAAATTTCCCATAAATCCGATGTAAGATTGTTTTTAGGTACTCCCTCTCCCTAGGATCTTCAGAGTCAAACAGATCAAGCAGCTTAAGAACAAAGGAATGATCAATAAATCTTTTAGCAGCTTTAGCATCAGTATCAGGAGATGCAACAAACCGCAGAAAGAATTCATAAATAATCTGCAAATGAGACCACGCAGGATCCATGGCTGGCTCCTCTTCTTCCAAATCAAAGGCTTCTAAAACTTTGTTCTCCCGAGGCTGAGGAGTTAGAGCCCTGAACAAATTTAGAGATACCATCTTTATAACTTCTTGCATTGCATTTTCAGTATATTTTACATTAGCAGAAGTTACATATTCCAACAACTCCAACAACATTTGTCGCTTGATCTCCTTTTCCTTCTGGTTCTTTGTAGGATCAGTAAAATCAAAAACAACACAACACATATTGAGCTTCCTAATAAAGAGGTTCTGCTTCTCTGAGTTAGCAACATCTTTGAAACTCGGCAAAGCTTCATATGAAGCAGGAACCGATTGTCCATTCATTCTCTGATTTCCATTATGACCAAACTTTTCTCCTGAATTATATCCTGTACTAGGATAAGAGGATGGTGCAGATATCACTGAATTAGTCGAACTCCCCACCTTTTTACTTGCTCCATCGCTTTTTTTTGAACTACTTGAAGTTGAAGTAGTGCTAGAACTTCCACTGGATTTCGAATGCTTTCTTGGAATCTTACCAAAAAACTGTTTGATCATTCTTTCACCCAAAACTAATCCCCAACAAACTTTAACAACCACTACATTCAACCAGACAACGAAAATTTAAACAAACCCAATAACAAGATCCACCTTCCCGTATTATCCTACTCTTTTGGTAAAATCTAACTTCCAAATATACCAGACAACCTAAATCCAATCAAAACCGTTAACAAGAATCACCTTCCCATCTTATCCTACACTTTTACTACAATCAAACCTCTAAAGATACAATCAAACCTCAAAACTCACCTACAATTTCAATCGACTGCGATCAATCAAATCATGCAAAAAGTATAACTTTATCGAAGTTATGACAATAATTAACAACACCAACTTAACCAAACATAAAAAACAAAGATAGCAGATTTGAGTCACAGATCAAATTAGCCTATGCAAAAGTTGCAATAAACAATTTCAGAATAACCCTAATTAACAATTGAGCACTAGGCTAAAGTTTTCACCTTTTCCACCAAAATCCAACTAAAAGCTTTTCAACTCCAACGCACATGTGTAAAAAGCCACTAGAAACCCCCAAGTAAAGACCTCATCAAAATTCTCAATTAACAAGCCCCTTTTCTCCAGCTATGTTAATGGGGCCTGATAATTAAAGCAAGCCCACCGTACCCTTTTTATTGTTCAAGAAATTATACAAGTTTGACCACCAAAGCTGATTTTTTCTTTCTGAACTCAAAAATTTAAAATTGTAAAGATCAAATCTTTAATATCAAGAATTGATGGAATTATCAAGCTTATCGATAATTGAACTTTGGAAGAATAAAGTAGGACAAAATAATCATTCAAATTTGTGAAGAACTTCAAAATAAATATAGTAGCCTTGTAGGGTACCTTTTCTTGATTTACTATTTATTTTCTTCTAAGTGGGTGATTTGTTTGATAGTGGAATGGTTTATTTAATAATTGAATGATTAAATGGTTGAACTAATATAACTCCATTTTGTTTACTAGGGCTAAGTTCTTGTTGCGAAGAAGTATAGAGAATTATTGTAATAGACCAATTTTTCATATCGTCGGAGGTTCGGATTACAATATTGATTGTTAATGTCAAAATACTTTTATTTCTATTTGATAAAAATATGAATAAATTTTACAATTAACAATTAAAATTAGGATGAAAATATAAATTAACTAAAAAAATATAAAAAATTGAGCATAATTTTCTTCTGATGAGATAAAAATTACTCTAACATTATCATTAATTAAAATAAAATAAAATAAAGTGGGTGCTTGTATTATGACCATTTCAGTGGGCATATGTTGACTCGGCCTGGTATTATTAGATAGATTGAATGTTACTCCCTCATGGTCTACTTTGATTTTATGGAGTAATTCATTAGTGTTCAAAGATAAATAAGATAGACTTCATTTTATGCAAAATTATAAATAACTTTCAAGTTTCCTAAAATTGTAGTACTATAAGAAATGCTTTATAATAATTACTTCATTTTACGTATCAAAAAAGATAATTACTTCATTTCTAAATTTGAATGGTCGGTCTTTATGTAATAAAATGGTCAATTGAATTTTATGTTGTAATTTATTTCTTTAACTTTGGACTTGTATAAAAAATTTAATAAAATTATTAGTACATATTATACACATATGGTTTTAGCATAACAAAACCACCAACTTTAAAATGGCCTCAACATTTGAGGTACGCGTATGTAGAACACATTCATGGAACTATTTTTCTTACTAGAATTGAATAATAGAGTTGACCAAAAATGAGAAAATGTTCAAACAAAGTGCTATAGTCTAATTTTTTTAAAACTCGTGGACAATTTCCTCTACCCCATTCTCCGGGCACATCATCCAGTAGATATTTATTATTCCATAATTATTAACATGTGCCGTACGGTTATACAAAATCCAAATAATACTTTGACATGTTTTATGACATTTTCAAAATTCACAACCATACAAATTAATAAGAATGTCGACTTTACCCGATATACATGTACTCATAATTATTTTTGCTAATAAGTTTCGCACCTCAGTTCTTGATGTTGGCGCTTTATTGCTTTGTTATGATATTTTGAAACCACATTTACACTATAAGCCTTGTCAAGAGTATCGGACAAGTCGTTGATTAGTTTGGAAAACAAAAGAAGAGTTCGAGCTTCAAGTTGATCCCACATTTTTGTAAATAATCTCTCACAAATGGGGGGACTACTTATCAACTTACATAGTTACATACATAAACATGTAGCCTTGTTTGAGAACAAATCTATATAATGACATGGACCACAATTTAAAGTGAAAACCAAAACTTAAATGATAAGTGATGAATGATGAGTGATGACCATGACTGGTTATGAAACATGCATGTGGCAACAATATTTGTCAACCAATCTCAACCAGCTAACTACCTATTTAATATACTTGATAAGTTGATTTACATATTTATCTATAGATTACAAGAATGGCATAAATTCAGTTCCTTCTTCATCAGGTCTATAAACTTCAAAAGCCTTTCGTTTTCAGAGAAGCTTGTATTGATGGTTGTCTCCGAGTACATCTGACATTAGCTTTGGATTTTGGAAGGACAATTGATCGACGCTCGGGACAATTGATCAAAGTTATCGAAGTTACACGTAGGGTGCATTCCCTTTCTGACGTCGAAATTGATTTTAGAGGTTAAAAAACATGATAAGGTCTGGCACCCAAATTAGGAGTCTCGTTTGGTTTATAAAGTCCAATTTGGATGTAGGTCTGATTCATAGCATTTAACTATGATAGGGAGATTGGGAGGCGAAATTTTTCCTCTTACAAGAGTCAATTATGTGTAGCCACTGATATTTTTAGAGACATAACAAGCTAAATTGTTTGCAAGAACATGGTAATTGACTTTATCTCATTAACTATATATAAAAATAGAGTCAATAATCAGGTTAAAATGTATTCCATTTTAATTTTTTTGTCTGTCTATTGACTATTGGCATGAAATATAGAAGACTCCATAATTGCAAAATCAGTCATGAAATTTCTGAGTTACAAAAACAGCCCCACACAATGTGAATAATCCATGAAGCAAACAAAAACACTATGCATCCAACACTTTTATTGAGGATGGACATGACTACATTTGTTATAAGATTAAAGTTCACAGTAACATAGAAATAGATATTATACTACAATACTAGTACTTACTGGAAATTGATTTATTCTTATTTTTAACACTGTCCTTCTCCACCTTCCCACTGGAGGGGGAGGGGAATAATCAGAAAGTTGCTGGTAGCTTTCTTGTGTTTCTGTCACTTGGATTCTTCCCAACAAAGGAGGAAATGTAGAATTTGTCTCAGAAAAGATTCCTTTCTTCTAGGCTCCAGCCCTTTTTCCTTGTTGTGCTTGTATGTTTTCTGCATTTTTTCCCCTGTTTTTGGCTTTTCCTTGTTTGTTTATTTTTGGCTTTTCTACCACTACCACTACTACCACCTCTTGAATAAGCATGTGCCCGAAAGCAAGCGGAGCACCATAACACATGAAGTGGTCTGGCTTGAGAAATCGATTAATACAAATGCATCGCATAACAACTTCCTCAAACGCTCCAGCTAAGTCCATTAATTCAGAAGAAACTACTTCAAGATTACACCACATCTGGTTCCTTTAGACTGCAAGATAAGGCAACATAAAATAAAATAAAATAAACTAACTTATAATTAGCCATTATGGCGGAAAATGTTACTTGTTACACCAATACATGGATACCAACCTGATCCAGCTTATCTTGGGACTTCATCCGTCCCCTCGAAACAATATGAGCAAAGCACCTCCAAACAAAATGTTTCCTCATACGCATTATCCTTGATGCATCTACCGCACTCATAGCAACGAGCTATGCATAATGTGCACGCCCGACAAACATCGGTTGGGTTATTTTTCTCTTGACAACCCTTAGTGGGACAATCATACACTAACCTCAGTTTCTGGCATTGAGGACATGTTTCCACATCAAGAGCACGATCGTCATCACATAACAGATACAACTTGCCACGACGGTGGAAGTGCGGTTTGCAATTAGCACCCCTTGTGTGGCTGTTGCAACGTAACAAGAGCTTCAACTCTTCAAAATGTTCATTAGAAAGACCGTAGAGGCCACCAATTCTCAAAGTCTTGATACCTTGTGCACCTTTATTGGAATTGGCATCCTTCACAATATTTACAACACCCTCAATACTAAGCCGTGTGCATCCCGGTACACAGAGCTGCATTCAATGATAAGACCTCATTCAGATGCTTATCCAAAACAATGAGAAAAATAAATTGTAGATCTACTAACACTACCAAGAGACGATTAGATACATCAGGGCCTTGAAAATTATTAGCAGGCACACATTACTCCAAACATCAATAAGAAGTAACTGTCATATTACCCATGATTCGAACACCTCCAATCTAGGACAGCTTATTTACAGTAACCAACCACGGCCTTAAGATTGTAAGTTATTATAACTTATTAGAATCCAATTGATACTGACATGTTTGTTCTGTGCTGATATCCAATAGACATCAATCAACAAGAGTGACCATGTTAAGAGGGAATAGGGTAAGAGAATATACAATGATCATCTCCATATCAGTCACAAGATACAGTTTCAAGGGATGGCAATGGGTAGGGTTGGGGAGGGTTTTTGCTATACCCACTACCCGGCCCTCATTTTTAAAATATAACCCAAAACCCGACCCGACCCACTGATATGCCTACCCATTACCCGACCCTACCCTTCTTTAAAGAACCCGATGGGTACGGGTACTACCCGTGGATTTCCTAAGTCACAACAATTTAATCGAAGTTCAAACAATTTAATTTTACCTTTGGACAAAATAAAATTTCACAAAAACAAGTGCTTCATTGCTTAAAAAACTAAAGTATAAATGTAGGTGGAGACAAATATAAATTCAAGTGGAAATAAGTAAGTAACAATAAAATATTAAAATGAACTATTCAATCTTTGGCTCTTCGCATAAGCTTATATATATGGGTAGGGTACGGGTAAGGTTTACCCTATACCCACAACCCGACCCTTACCCGCCCGGGTTTTAAATTGTAAAACCCATAACCAGACCCTTACCCGAAATGAACCCAAAAAACCCGACCCATTAGGGTAGGGTTGGGTAGGGTACCCGGCGGGTTGGGTCAAAATTGCCATCCCTAGGACTTTCAACCTAATGTGTGTATTTAGGATTTCATAAGAAATTGTTGGTTCACAAGAACACCATAACTACCATTTCCTACAAAGAATGACAGCAGAAACAGAGTTATCTAGATGGCCATGAAAATTAAGAAAAAACCAACACATCATACAGAAAAACAATTAATTGTTTCTTCTCAAAACAAACACAAGGAACAATCAATTCACTCTACACTCCAAGAGTAAAATAAACTCTAGAAAGTAATCATCTGAGGTGAAGACGCAAAAACAAATGGCGGGCAGTGGCAAGGACCTTTTAAATGTATACCAATTATGACAATGGAAAATATAACTATCATCTTACAAAATTAGAATAAACAAACAATCAATCTGGAAGCCAAATCAAGCACAACAGATGCACAAAATGAATATAACCATAACGATATAACAAAAAATAATTTATATCTTCAGCATATTATTTAAGCTAGGACTAAAAGCAATGTGGGAGGCTCAATAACAAGAACATTGTCTTCTTTAATATAATTATTAAGCGATAAAACTCCCAGTAATAGCTATTTTGTAGCTTTCTATGCCAACATATTTTCTTTTAATATTTCTTGTTTTTCCTCTTATAGCACAATCCTTCTCAATCAATAAAGTCCATGAGCTGCAAACAAAATCTTAGCTCTTACAGAAGTAAACTGAGTTGTCATTTTCCTATGGAACACTAATCACTAATCCCGTTTCCATCAAATCTAAATGGATGCAGCTACGTTTGACTAACAACGCAACCAGATCTTTCAGCTACAAAAATTTGACAGCAACGGTAAGTAGTTATCTTAAAGCTTCAATAAAGTATTCTGAACCTCATAAAGAACTGTATGATGAAAGACGCAAAAAATTTGAACACGTCACTCCAGTAAATAATCACCCACAAACCTACTAACTTGTGATCCTTTAAGATCTGCTGAAGACTACAGTAACAATATATTATTACTGATCTAGAAAAAAACTAATATTAAACCTTAATAAGGAAACAAACTAAAGGGCCAAAGTATAAGGATAAAAAGTCTAAAACACACTGAAAGTCATATGTCTAATTGACACCTCCCCCCACCCCACACATTATATAGTGTGCATGGGACTATGGCTGTAAGAAGAGCATCAAAGCTCGATTCGAAAGGTTCAGTTCGCAAAGTTAGATTTGATATGGTTAAATCCAAACGCGAACTCAACTCCTACTTTTCGATTCACTTGAACCTTGAGCCGAATGCCTAAATCAAACTTTTAAGTTGGGTTCGAGCAGAATCGAACCCACTGAAGTTCGAAAAAGTTGACTCGCTCACACGCCAACATAATGCTAAATAAAATGCAACCTCTGAGACCCCACACCACAGGAAACAAAGGGTACTTAGGGACACAAAATTTACAACCATGAATTCTAATGTAAGGAAGTATTAGGAGATATAGAGGAACACTCAAGAAACTTATACAACATAGAATACTTCTTACATCACTTGCTTAAGATGATTAACAAACATTCTAACATACCACTTCAAGAAACAAGATTCAATAATAACGGAACAGTAGAATTATATGAAGTGATGTTATACTGACCTTAGTTAACTGTGGATTAGACATAACCACACGTCTCAAACCGTCATCGGTGATCCTAGGGCACTCCACCAAACTAAGGCATTGAAGGGTACCTTGAGCCCGGCTAGTCAATTGAAAGAGGATATCATCAGTGATTTTCTCATTCAATGGTTGTCCAATATGGATACTCCTCCATAACAAGGGATCAGCACGAACAGTAGAATGCAAGGAGCTGCACACACTGTCTACAGACAAAACATCCTTCAACCCCAGGTATCCAAGAGCAAAATACAAGGCTTCATGAGGACCTCCGTCATCCCCATCACAATGGGGCTTCGAACCTTCTACTTTTTCTGCAGTTTGCATCGCGGGAGTGCCAGTACTAACATTGGCATAATGAGCAAATGCATCACTAAAATCTATCTCTTCAACATGTTGAGCCCCCTTGGTAACTACTCTAGATTTCTCCCACAAATTTACATTTTCAGGGAAGGATTGTAGTAGCATGGCATTGCTCCAGATAAAATTCAAACCAGCAAACAAATCATATTCTTCTGTGCTAGTTCTTCCCCCATTGCTCCTCCCAAAGCCTCCATAATCCATTTCGAAATCCTCAAGCCAACCAGTAATTGCAGTAACGGTAGACGATATATTCATCCCAAATGGATCAGAAGGCAAAAGATCAATAATATCTTTCGACATACATTCTGGTGAACCACTCCTGTCAGTTTTATCCATCCCATAATCAAAGCACTCCTCAATTTCCCGATTCACATAATGGGACCTTCCAAAAGCCTCCCCGCTCTCAGGTATACCCTCGACAATATATCCATTCACAATCCTCATCGGCGAAACCAAATTATCCTCAACAACATGAGAGGGAAAAATCGGCCGATGAGAATAATTCAAGGCCATTATATCAGCAAACACCGAGATCGCTTTCTCCAAATTTTTTTGTCTATTTTTTAATAATTACTAATACTTAAAGCTTCTTGCTTTTTTTTCTTTTTCTCAAAACTTTTTTTTCTTTTTTTGGTGATTTTTCAGTGCCCAAAACTAATCTATCAGCTGCAGTGTAAAGATCACACAACAAAACCCTCTATTTCGATATGCAAACTAAAACAACGCAACCAAAATTCACAGGGTTTCTTGAAATGGATCCAAAATATATATACATCTACACTTTTCAGCACCCACGAATTGATTTCTAACAAATCCTACAAAACATAATTAATTATATACAAATAAAAAAATAAAACAATCAATGAATTTATCAAATCTAGCCTAAAAAGAAAATCCTAATCAAATCAGAGATTTGCAAAAGATATTGTCCAATCTAACAAAACAAAAGAGAATTGCCTATAATTTGAGCAACAACTACAAAAACAAAAAATTATTAGGGGGTTCCGGATAAAGATTCAATCTTTAATACAAAAACAAAATAAAATTGGAGAAGCTGAAAACCCTAATCAAATCAGAGGTTTCCAAAAATAGGGACCAATCCAAGAAAACAATAGATATTTGCCTATAATTTGGGCAATAACTACAAAAACAACAATAAATCTGGGTACTCAACGAAATATTCAATTTTTCATTCAATAAAATAAAACTTGATGAAAATAAAAATTGAGATATAATGACCTGAAAAAAAAAATATTGTTTCAAACTCAATCGGCAGATTCGACAATCCCCCTAATCACGATAGTCTGATGTTGCAAGAGCTGGTGATTTATGCCGATGTGTTCAAGGATTGAGATGAATTTGGGAGAAATTGAAGAAGATGGACAATTAAATTGGGACAGGAAATGAGAAGGGTTTGAATAAATTATGTGGAAAATATATTTATTTAATTTTTTGATTATATATATAAAAAAGAGGAGGAGAGATAATTTGGAGGAGGGAATATAGGAAGCGAGGGAACGGTGGCTTGTCACGTGTCGTATTTGACAAGTTCCGGGTGGTAATTATAGAAGTAGTCTTTTAGGTAATTCAATCTCTCTTATATAAATGTAGGGATGTTATTAATCCGTTTCAAATCGATTATTACTTATTTTGGAAATTGTATGTTACTAGAATATTAGG
The DNA here is from genome assembly GCA_003412495.2 of Echium plantagineum. Lineage (NCBI taxonomy): Eukaryota > Viridiplantae > Streptophyta > Magnoliopsida > Boraginales > Boraginaceae > Echium > Echium plantagineum. Next base: position 9,201,710 of record CM016566.1, on the reverse strand, counting down.
TTTAGATCGGTAACAGGATCAAATAAAATATTTGAAACGCAATTATTTTAATAGTTTTGTGAGTATACATTAGGAATATCCATTCAAACTTGTCGTTATCTGTACCAGTACATTATCGTATTACTACAGTTGATTATTTTGTAAGAAATTATTTCGATCAAAAAATAATACCAAAAAAATACTTACATTATAAATAACATCAATCTAACTCTATTGGTTCAGTTAATACTATGTCTCAAAGTATCAAAAGAAATAATAGGTTCAATCACATTATAGATTCAATCACGAGTGATCATTCAACTACTTTTTTATAAAGTAATTATTATATAATAAATAAATTATAGCTAAAATTTGGTTTAGTTGGATGAAGGTATTCAAACAAATATGGGGAATTGAAAAGAAGTATTATAGAAAAATATGTAAAGAGAATTATATAAAAACGTGTAATGAAAACTATAAACAAGTAAAAGAACATTGAATTTAATTATTTATGTAGGTTATCGAATTAGCAATTATGTGAATGATAGGTGGTGAGTATTTCTACGTACATTTCTTCAAAGTATAAAGAAAGTAGGAACTTTGTTTCGATATGTTGTGCGATGATGGAGTGATATGCGTTTGGTGTGAAAGCTAATGGAGTGTCAAACAATTAACATTTATATGACCGTATAAGTTGAACCACAATTTTGTCTAATTTAACTCAATTTATTAATTATTGAGGGTAATCGAGTTTCTTTATTTTAGATTTTTTGAAATATCAAGTCTCGTCAAATAATGGATAATTATTTGTCGAGTCAAACGCTCCTATTCGAGTCGAACCCTTGATGTATTCCATGTTAAGTCAACTTAATTTAAATATTTCGTCTACAAAATCCTTTTTTTTTGGTAGGTATTAGTACATCTCGTTAATACATAGTATTAATTCAATAATTATACATGATTTTTGTCAAGTCTAGGCTAATGTCGCAAAATACACAAGCTCAAAACTAAGGTTTGATATCCAGTTTGAACTATCGAGTCGCGTTGCTCAATCAAAATATCAGATTATACTAGTTTAATTCGGGTTAGGTATAAAGGTTGATTACAAATTTGATAAAGATTATTGTTTTTCATAGGCAAAAACAAAATTGATACACCCTATTAACATCCAATAACCTTCTTTCTATTCAAGTTTAGCTTGATTATTACACTTACATCAGTTTCATCAACCCAATAGGAGTAATGATTTCATATACCAATCTCGATTGATCTTTAATTTTATGTACAAGAATAATTCAAGTTTTCTTATTGTAGTAGTTGGCTAAAATCTAAAATGTTTAATGGATGAGTAAATGTTCAAAAATATCATCTCAACCCCCAACTTAATTGCTACATCGATTGTGAACAAATATTCATCTCAACATTATAGCACAAACTATATAAATAAATGAAAATAAATAATTAAGTACACTTTTTGATTGAAATATAATCCAAAAACATTATTACAACAATTTCAATTATTGCAATGCATCCTCACCCTTGGGATTTCTTTTTTCCAAATACCCATTTGAGGCTCATTATTTTCTTACCTAATTTGGTTTTGTTGGTGGATGTTTCTTTTTCTTTTTTCTTGTCATGGTCACCTTCTGCGGGCAATGGTTCAGGGTCCCACTGATCTGCCCAAGACAATCCATTGTCGTAAACGTCCATTGTTTTATTGATCCCTAAACCACCACTTTAATTATATATTATCGAAACTTTTAATTAAAGAAGTGGTTTAAGGAAATTAATGTCACTTTTTCTTCTTTCAATTTATGCCTTATCATGTTCTTGTTAGTGCTTAAGGACACGTTCAATGGTAAATCGTGAAACTTGGAATTATCTACGTTTTGACCTTTCTTCAAATCAACAAAATAATTATGAATTATGGTGATTTTTATATTTTGTGGATATTAAAAGGTTATGTTCTCTATTCGTATATCAATTTAGTCCAACCACTTGTATATATGTCCGGCACTTTATAATTTACTATTCCCATCCTAAAAAAGAATCACATAAATAAAATTAGTTGTTGATGTAGATAAATTATGTTTAACAGATACCAATTGTTAGCAAAACTAAACACACAAACTTATCATTGTAAGAATATTTATAAGTATATTATAAATCGAAGAATTTGATACAAAACATATAAAATAAGTTAACATGTGTTATATGAAAATACAGTGAAAATTTAAATTCAGTATATATTAATATGAACTAAGTGCCACTAATAAATTATTTATGACTGATTCAATTTGTACAATGATAACTTCTTATAATAGGAATGGAATTGATTAAATATGAATGAAATTGAATGACCTAGTTTGGTAGATGTTAATTAATTTTAATTGCATTTTTTAGTTAATCAAGGTAATATTCATTAACTCCAATTTGGGATAATCACCCATTACCAAGTAGGAGGGAATCAGATTAGACAAAATATGATACAAGTATGGTGAAGTACCCTCCCTCAATGACATATTACTGAGTAAAGCTTATACCCTCCTCGAAATACTCAACAAAGCTTATCTACATGTTTGTATCTCTTTTCTTCCTCAACTAATATATATTATTCAAATCATCAAATTTTGCGCTTAAATCAGATCAAGAATCATCTATTTTTTACTTCAAGTGCAAGAACCATCTGCTCCTTCAAGTCAAGTACGCAATTTTTTTCCTCAAGTAGGCTAATTTTTTATTTATTACTAATTAAGTTATTTTCTTCATTATTGATAATTTTGTTTAGTATGTGGTAACGATATCGTTACATAATAATAGATCGATCAAATAATATTAGCAATAAATATGGGGTTTATTTGGAGAAGTAAATCCTCTTTGATTGATATACCTGGTGATATGGATATCACCAATATTCATTGTCAATCGGTATTGCTAATCTTATTTGATTAATCAACAAATGATTATACTCATATGAATTGCTTACTGATCTTCTTTGATCGATATACCCCATATAATATATATAACAATTAAATGATATATGAGTAATTTAGTTATAATATAATTATTATAAATGATATACCAAACTAAGAAATGTAATGGTTAATGAATGGGAATTGAATTACATTAATACGTTCATACAAAACAAAACAATAATAATTATTTATTCGTTCATTTCCTTTGTCCATTCCATTATTTTAGTTATTCCGTTCCTACCCATTTCATTCTTACTCCATTACATTAACCCAACTAAAAACAATCCCACGAGTCATGACCTTGTATGTAGTTATTTATTTATACTCAATTTGTTAAAACAAGCTTTAAGAGTATATAATTAGTTAGATGAACTCGGGATTCCTATATACATATATAATCAAATGCCCAATCTAACATATAAAGACATTTTACTATCCATCTTTGCACCAATAAAGCTTGTTGTGACAAAATTACAAGATTGAAATAAAAATATAGATAAATGATAATTATAGATTATCATATCTTTAAGGGGCCTAAAATTTTAATATGAATATTTATTTCACATCCGAAATAGAAAAACCAATATGAGTATTCATACTAGAGAGATTAGTAAACAAAAACAAAAATTAAATGTTGTTAAAGAAGATTTGAATTTTAGATCTTTTATAAACTAAACAAATACGAAGTAATTAATTATTTGAACTATTTATATTTATGTAGGATATTCATGTGTGAATATCCCGTCTTATACTATAGGTCCGTCCTTGCATATCATGTCCGTGAAAATACAAATGTACGAAATATGTGTTAAGGTGTTCATAAAACTATACGAGACACATATATGCCTTTAATACCGATATCGAACCTAAGCTGTGAAATAACAAAGGTTGAAAATATGATTCACGAGATAATTGCACTAATAGTCCTGGAAGTTTGTCAAAAGTGAAGACTTAGTCCTTAGAGTTTCAGTTGGTGCACTAATAGTCCTTAGAGTTACCAAACTGTTGCGCAAATAGTCATTCTCTTTATAAAGACCGTTATATATGAAGTTTATTTCTTTAACATAATATTTATAAAGACCGTTTTATATGCAACTTAACGGATTATTATTTTTTACAATTTTTTACAATATAATATGAAGTGTTAAAAAAAGAATTATATATATTGAACGAAATATTAATGTGGGATTGAATAGAACATTATTAATAGCTAAATTGAATAACTTTTTGGCATCAACTTAGCGGTATATATAACAATCTACCGAAATATAGCTAATTGAATAACATTATTTTATTTATTCAATTTGAAGTTAACAATTGATATAGGGCTTCAATTTAGTAGCATTTAATTTAGCTATTAATAATGTTTTATTTAATCCAATATTATTATTTTGTTCAATAAATATAATCATAAGTTTTTCCTAAAACTTTATATTATTTTGAGAAAATTTAGAAAAAAGAAATATATTACATTAAGTTTCCATTGTATATAACGATTGTAAAGAGAATGACTATTTGTGCAACAATTTTGTAACTCCAATGACTATTAGTGCACTTATTGAAACTCCAGGGATTAAGTCTTTGCTTTTAACAAACTCCTGGGACTATTTGTGCAATTAACTCTATGATTCACCCTTGTTAGTGAATTACCCGTTCGAAACTCAACAATCTCTAAATACAGAAAAATGAAAAACACAAACGAATCAAAACGATAACCATGTACATGTCCGAAAAACGTCAACCTCCGCCTCCTCCACCACCGTCAACCACCATCGACTACTACCCAAAGCCCCCCTCCGACGCCACGAACCACCACCAAAACCGCCCCCTCCCCCTTCCCGAAGACGACAACCACCACCCATGTTCTAAGGCTCCCAAGAAACGAGCAGAGACTTGGGTTCAAGAAGAGACAAAATCTCTCATCAGTTTCAGAAGAGAGATTGACTTACTCTTCAACACCTCCAAATCAAACAAGCATTTGTGGGAACAAATATCGATGAAGATGAGGGAAAACGGGTTTGATAGATCTCCTACTATGTGTACTGATAAATGGAGGAACTTGCTTAAGGAGTTCAAGAAAGCTAAACAGAATCAAGACTCAAATGGGGTTGCTAAAATGTCGTGTTATAAGGAGATTGAGGAGGTTTTAAGGGAGAGGAGTAAGGGGAATAATAGTAATAATAGTAATCAGAGTAACAACAATAATGAGGGAGTTTATAAGAGCCCTTCATCTTCGAAATTGGATTCCTTTATGCACTTTTCAGACAAGGGTATGCTTAAAAATATCGTCTTGTTTGATTTCAATGGTTAAAATTAACAAATTTGTGAACTTAATTGACACATAACTTTGATTTGAATCAAGATTGTCATGTTAATAGTTAAGTAGTTTGAATACTATATTTGATATATTATTAACCGAGTTATGTGCAAATGTATTCTCTTGTCGATGTTATGTGTTTGGCTGAGGATTTACGACTTAGCAAGTGCGTATTTGTTTTAGTTGTAGTTAAATTTTGGTGATGAGTGGATAACTTAATTGAGTGTAAAAGTTTAGCTCAAGATTGTTTGAGTGCAGCTGACGATGATGTGGGTTACGTAAAAACTTTAGTTTAGTATTACATTCATTTTTCATTAGACTCTTTAGTTTGTCTAGGAAGGAATCTTAAGTTGGATGAGTTCAATCTGTTGCGACGATTCAGTATTATCTCTATCTTGGATTTTTGGTATCTCAAAAAGTGTGGTGATACATGTCAATTGAATGATTGCTGGCCAAATGTTATGTATGCTAGTTGTAGTGAAGAGTGTTTTTCAGTTCTTCTATATGGTTGATGATAACTTGAGAGAACAGTGTTAAAAAAAAGACTTTCTAAAGATGACTATATGTTCCCTAAACCCCATGGTAACTAAGTTCAGTTTTTTAATAAGAGCCAGTGCTTTCTCTCGTGTACTTTTCTCCCTCCAATTTTATTATAGTTCTGATATTTTGCTCGCATGGAATTCAGATTTAGAAGGGGATGTTGGTTGTTGAAATATAATTGTGCAGGCCTTGGTTCTTATTACTTGCAAGACATGTGCAGTAGTATGCAAGAGATGGATTGTAGGACTAAATTAAGACTTATTTTGACTATGAGCTTTTTTGGGATTTTTTTTTGTGTACTCTAATAATCAGGTGTTTCAATCTATATTTTAGGTAAAATTGTGTTGCTGTCTTTTTGTCTAGAACCCCTTTTTGGTTGATTTCTATACTCCTAAAACTAAGCCGAATAACTCAGACAGAAGTCAGACAGGCCCATGTTGTATATCATTATATAAAAAAACAAGTTGACTGATTTTGACAGTTCTCTCTGCAGGTCTTGATGACCCAAATATCATGTTTGGACCTGTTGAAGGTACTGTCATTGATCTTGGTTCTCCCTGAATGTCCTTATTTCTTGGGCTTAATCTGTTACAACTTAAGTGCAGTGGTCCCAAATGACTATCTAATAATTGGTAAGATTTATATAGTGGCCGTTGTAAGGCTCGACGCGTATAGACGCAAATGATTTGGACAGTATTGTGCCTGTTCTTCTACTTACGGATAAAATCGATCTTCATTCACATTAGCTTGGATCATATTGTGGCTCTTGTTCTTTTAGCTCTTTGTGAGAGTACTCTATCTTTATTGTATCCCCTTGTAGTAAGCATGTATTGACTAGTAATCGGTCTTATTTCCTTACCATTTGACGCTACACTAATTATTCTTTTGTACTCCGATTAACTACACTCTGGATTATTAACCTTCATAAAGAACACCCTTCGGGAGATTGTTGAACGTCATAAAAGATAAAAATTCTGATTTTAGATCTTTCCTTGCAGCCAATGGCAGGCAAACACTGAACTTAGAAAGACAGTTAGATCATGAGGGGCATCCTCTTGGCACAGGTGCAGTTGAAGGAGTTGCAGCAAGTGGAGTTTCTCCATGGAATTGGAGAGGCACTCCTGGGAATGGTTAGTTGGTTTTCACTCGGTAACATAATTTGCATAACATGTTGACAAATTTAGATGAATGCATAATCAACAATTGTTAGCTACTTGTAAGTGACCAGATGCATCAACGGAAACAATTTGCATCTATAACTTCTCTCATCGCAATCTTTATATAGGTGAACAGACCCACTCCTTCGAAGGGAGAGTTATAACAGTCAAGTGGGGTGTTTATATAAAGCGAATTGGTATTGATGGCACACCAGATGCTATCAAGGAAGCTATCAAGTCTGCCTTTAGGTTGAGGACAAAGCGCTCTTTCTGGTTGGAGGATGAAGATACTATAATTCGAACTATAGACCGAGATATGCCACTAGGGAATTATATTCTCCATGTGGATGAAGGTACTATTCTACAGCTATTTAATATAGAATCTTTTAGTCGTTTAACCTTTTTAGCTAATATTGCAATCATAAAGTTATGAATAATTGTCTTACTTTCTATGCTCTTTAGCAATAGAATTATCTTCGAAGTGTTTTCCTGTTCCATATGAGAAGTTCCAAATGGCATCATTACTTTCACAAGTTTCATTACCTTGGTCTAGTATCAGGATGTACTATTTTATATGGTATTTGGCTAAGCATTTTCTGGTTAGCTTGATTAATAAAGAATATCCAAGTCCAAGCATCTATGCACAAGCTTACTTTAAAGTTTCACAAAATAGCTTACTCCAAATTACCTAAAATTCTTATATTTAGATAGCTAGTAAACATGAAACACATTACAGTTTTTTACCAAATGAGGAAAATATTTCCATATCGGCACACCTTCTGCTCCCCTTGAAGTTTTAAAAGACGAACAGATGTCTTCTGTACAATTAATGAAAATTGTATATGATAAGTAGGAACTATGGATAACTGTAAATTATAACGAGGGAATGTTATGGATTGTTCTTAGTAATGAGCATTTGTTTCTTAAATATTTTGCTAGACACCTATACCTTAACTTTCACTTCATCTTTGTTTCTAGGGCTGACGATAAAAATATGTCTGTATGAGGAACCAGACCACCTACCTGTGCATACAGAGGACAAAACCTTCTATGCTGAAGACGACTTCCGTGAATTTCTTTCTCGGCGTGGTTGGACTTGTTTGCGAGAATATAATGGCTACCGCAACGTTGACAACCTAGATGAACTTTGCCCTGGTGCAATCTATCGTGGTGTCAACTAATAGCTTGTTGTACTTGTAGCAAATCGAACTCTATTATTTACCTTTGTGAATATGGTATTGAATATAGATGATCCCAAACTATTGTGAATAATCCCGAAATAATTATATTATTCTTACTTGATTAAATGTCTACTTGGAAGCATTTGTTGTCTTTTACATGTCTAACTTTCTTCATCAACGCCTTTGATAATATAAAAATTGGTGAGAAAATGATGAAAATTAGGAAAACATGAAGAAATGGAATTGGAAAGGAGCTTGATACCAATTTTATATATTTGTCAATATATCAGAAATTTAGCACTGACTATCAAGCAATCCTTATTTTGAAGGCCTTCGTAAGAAATGGGTTGAAAGATTTCAAAATAAAATGGTTTGCTATAAGATAAATATTCATTGAAATGTAAGCTGAATGTTTCGTTACTAAATATGTTTTCCTTCATTCTTTCAACCGGATCCGTGGCGCAATGGTAGCGCGTCTGACTCCAGATCAGAAGGTTGCGTGTTCGATTCACGTCGGGTTCAATACCCCGGTTCTCTTAGGATCCCTCCTTTTTTTCCCCTCAACTTACATCTACACTAGCCAACTTGCTGTGCAACATGTTCAGCAGATACATCTTGGTTTCATCATCCCAAATCAAGTCAGTTAGATGTCAAGGGAGACGTTTGAATCGCAAGGCCTCTTTTAACTTACTTTCTTTCAAGAACTTATGTTTGATGTTCGAATATCATCATTTTCTTGTTGCCCCAAGAACTAATATGAGCAACACAACAAAAAATTCTTGTTCCAAAATCATTTTATTATCCTAACCTCTCATTAGTGTGTTTTGCATAATTTCAGAGCCAAACATGGGAGCAAAGCAGAATCAAGAAAGCAAATTGCACAAAAAAAACCCACTGATTTCTTCATAAAGGTTCGACAACAACACAAGACATTCACATGGATCCTACTTTCAATTTGTAAACAGTAGCTAATGTGAATCAATGATTCACATGGATCAAGTCATTTGCAACACAACAGAAAGTACATCGATATAAAGAGGAAGATCTTAATCATATATTCTTCATTCTTCATCCCATTCATCGTTCTTGTATGAGACAAGAGTGTCAACTTTGTGAATCTGCAAAAGAGTTGAAGCTTATTAGCTATTTTATTTTCTCAATCCTCATTCAGCTACAAGGCTTTGTTTCATTACCTTAGTATCAAATGAGTGCAGTTTAACCATCTGAGGATTCTTAATAAGCTTAGGATCACTCTCAATCCAAGTGAATGGAACAGCAACATCCGTGTCGGTGTATGCTAATACATCAAAAACACCTAAATACAACAAACAACTAACAATAAGAACTACTTCTTCAAGTGGAAACAAAATGGACAAACAAGGGCAACTAAGGCATAGTGGGTGAATACATCATATGTTACACTTTCTATGACATTATACCATGTTAAGATTATGACACAATTGGTAGTCAGTATTCTTACAAGGTTCATCAAGACAAGGTAGGTATGAGATGCTAGTGGCAATTTGTCTCATAATGGCTTGAATCTCCCTCATTATTTCCTTGTCACTTTTCTCCCGGGAATCGCTGAAAATCAGAAAATCAATACCATCATTGTACTTCAGTAAAAATGAAATCAACTAAGATTTGTATGAACTATGTGGATAACAATTAAGAAACAAACCCAGTTTCAACAACTTCTTTATCTGTCTCAATACTGAAATTCCACCTCTCCAGGACCTCACTAGTTGCCTTACTCATGATCACTAGAACAATCCTCTGCAATTTCCCAGTTTCAAGCCACTCTATATTTTTATTCCAATAAAAACAAACCTAATCAATAAAATTGAACTTTTTCCCAAATTCTCAACAGCTAATAATCTTGGAAATGAAAACTGTATTACCAGAAAGCTGAGCAGTTAAGTTTGAAATGAAGGATTTGACACCTTCATCTTGTGTGAGCAACATAGGCAGCCCATATTTCTTCACCTTAGCGAAACTCTCTTCAGGATAAACCGCACGGTTGTACAAAATACTAAAAATAAGATTTCAAAAATTAAAACAAAATCAATAATTATCTCCAACCAAACAGTAAATTTATGCATTTCGTGAAAATAATTCCACTTTCGAAAACATAGTTCTTGATACACACCTGTTTGCAGCATAACCTGGAGAAATAAGAACAATCCCAACAAAAAGAAGCAAACTTTAATCAAGAATCCACGAAATTGTATCTAAATCCAGAAATTGATATGAAAGGCGATGAATTATTACCGAAGAATTCACCAACAATTGCTGCTGAGCCGCGAAGGGTGATAATGTCCTTGGTTGCTGTTTTTGAAGCCATATGCACACTCAAAATTAATCTGAACTAAATCAATAAACTAGGATTTCTAACAAACTGTGAATTGATGCAATCTTAAGAATCTTGAATAATTTTTTTGAGTATCAATTGATGATGATTGGAGATAAATGGGTGAGGGTTTTGAATGAATTGAATCTAAGTAACGGCTAGTTTTGGAAGTGGTATTGGGGTTTGCTTTCTAAACGGTCGAGTGTTTTCAAATTGGCGCACTCAACTTCATAGTGGATTTATTGTTACTAGTGGTTTGGGCACAGTCTCTCGTCTGTGCAATAATTTAATTTTTTTCGTAATAATTTTTTAATAGTTGAAATTATAATTCATTGTTATAAAAGCATAAAACAAAAAAGATAATTGCATATGATCTAAAACTATTACTAATATTTTTAAAATATCGAACAATTAATACAAAAATAAATACTTCTTTATAAGAATATGATTAAATATATATGCATAAATAAATAAAACATATATATAATTAAAATATATTGGACAATTATTATTATATAAAAATAAATACTTATTTATGAAAACATGACTAACCATATATGTTTATATAAAATGGATGAAATGGTAGTTATTTTTAAATTTTAAAATGGACACATGTTAAGATTTAATTGTGCCACGTGGATAGCCTAGATGATCTCTTAGGCTTCACCAAATAAGCTCTTCCCACATTATAGTATAGATAGATTAAGATCTTTTCAAGCTTCTTTTTCTCAATTATTTCGTTTATTAATCTCACTTATGAAATTTTAATTATTACTACTAGTATTCACTATCATTCATTTACAAAGCATTATTCTTGTAATATAGGAGTATCATATATTCTTTATTTAATTAGAGGAATTATAATTAAAGAGTATTTTATCTAGAGATAACATATGTAATATGTTAATGATTGGGTAGTGAGTCTCCGCTCCCATACTTAATGAGTTTCAAGAGTCACTTTTGATGAGTTCAGTTGTTAGAATTAGGCCTGTGAGCGAACGTCTCGGTTCGGTAAAGCTCGAGGTATTTGATTCGAAAAGGTGCGGCTTGAAGCTCGATTCGACTATTCAAATATCAAACCACACCTTAAGATTGGGTTTTTTTCAAATCAAGCCAAACGGTGCGAAAAGGTGCGACTCGGCTACCATATATCTATTTAATGATAAAATCATTATCAACTCACATATATTCCCTTCTATGTACTCATCTCATTCTTTCATCTCCACTCTCCAGATCGCCCCCCCCCCCCGCCCACCTTCGGTCACCTCTCATCTCTTCTCAAAAGCCGTTCCCCCGCTTACCCTCATGACGCATGGCATCGCTCATCCACATCAATTCTCCAAACCCCCTCCCCTCCCCCTCACCTTTGTTTATATAATTGTAGCTTCAATTACGATTTCAATTGTTATTTTTTCAGTTTTTTTGTTCATATATATAATATTTTCGTTTTTTATTTTCTTCCAATTGTTATCAAGCCAAACGTTTTCAAACGGTTCGGCTCGAACCTTCAAACTCAAGCCACACCTTTAGTTTAAACATTTGACCAAATAAGACCAAATCAAACCTTCCCTATTAATTTTTCAAGCCAAATCCAAACTTCCCAATTATTTGACTCGATTTGGCTCGATCACAGGCCTAGTTAGAATATCCACAACCGTACATAACTCAATCTCAATTACCCAAAAAATCATTCAACATCAAATAATCTCTAAACAATGTCACCCAAATAATTCTCACTTAGGACACATGAATTGCTAGAGTTATGCCATTTTGGAGAGAGCGCGCAAAGCTAAATTTTGTACAATAATTTTTTTTCCTAGTTTATTATTTTAGTCTATAAAATGGCAAATGACTTCTGACATCACTTACGTTTTAAAAAAACGTCAGTTACATCACTCATGTTTCAAACCGGTCAAATTTGATCTCTAGTGTTTAAAAAGTGCCTCATTCGGGTCATTCCATCAGCTTTTTGAAGGGTCCTTCCATCCAAACATATTTTTTCCTCTCATAAGCCCCCAATTTAACTCTTATTCACCCCTAATTCAAGTCCAATTAACACATTTAACTTTTATTCAATCCCTAATTAAAGAAAGAGATGGAGTTAATGTGTTAAAAAGGCCGATTTCATTTTTTCTGTTATACTACTGTTGGCTTTTGAAATTGAGTGAGTAATTTTCATGTAATCGGAAATAATTGATAATAGCAAAATTTTAGGTAGTAATTATTGAGGGGAGGGGAGAAATGTTCGGAATTTCTCGCTAAACATTAAGCTACCAGCAACATAGTCATTTTGTTTCTTTTGATTTAATTGGTTGGGTAAATGTCTTTATTAGCTTTGTTAAATAGTATGCTCAAATAATTGTTTAAGGCGCAAGTCAATCTAACATATGAGAAAATGATGATTTTTATATAGATTACTAAAGTTATTATGGTCGATAATAGTAAGTGTGAAGAGTGAGAGGGGCATGATGCAAAATCAAGAGTATGTTATGTTTCATGAATTGACCATATCATTGAATAATCTCAAAACATGATGAAAGTATTCTTCTAACACTCTACATTATTAGTGAATACAAGCTCCTATTAGAGAAAATCTCAAACATTATATAATTTATTGCTTATCGGTTGAGAAGTATTTGTTCAAGTTGGGCATCACTTCTGGGCGTCTGCCACGCACATACTTCCTAAGCACATGTTGAGAGTATTTCTCCCCCTCTGAGTGGTTCTCTAGTATTCCTGCACCCCTGTTTTCTTTGTTCACCCTATCATTTTCAACAAAAATCAAGTAAATTTGAGTAAGTTGTCTAGATGGTCCCAGAAATTGGGTCGAGGTTTTTATTTAACCTTCGAAAGTTCAAAACTTACAAATTAGTCTTCGAAATTGGACAAAATTGCAAATTAGTCCAAAAACTGACGGAGATATTAACATTTAGCCGAAAATTTGTCCCGAAAGTGATAGTCAATTGCACAATTACGGTTAAGTTTTACACCACCATCAATTTTTGAACTAATTCACAACCTTTGTTCAATCTCTAGATCTACCTTTAAAATTTTGAGAACCAAATAATAACGTTGACTCTATTTATGGGACCATATCATTAATTTCATGTGATAAATTTGCATAATGTTGAGAATAAAATGAGTGTTAGTACCTGACTTCAGGATTGGTGGTTATGTTCCTGACGAGTTGCATGGAGCAAATGCCAACAGCGGTACCAACCACGGCGAAGATGGGGTACACCTAATGTTTTCAACATGAGCAACACAAGTCAGAAAATTGATTTGCATGCCTTTATTTCTAATAATTTTATGACACTCGTAATCACACCCGGACTATGAGTCGAATTATATTTATTTATGACACTTATAAATAACGGACTATTTTGACAATTTTATTTCCAAATATCGTGATAATAACGAGACACAAAAGTTTGTGATATCATAATTGGTGATTATATATACCTCAGGCCTGATCCAACTTCCCATGGTTTCGGAGGTGCAAGAATAGCAAGAGAACCCTTCTTGTTGTAAAGAAACAAGCGAATCTTTCCCTTATCTTTTTAATGCAATTGAAGAGAAAGACCACTTGATTGTCTTTCTTTTACAACATACTCTTGTTTATATACGTTTGAGCAACCCCCAAACCAACGGTGGAAGAAGTGTGTGTACCAAAAACATCGGATGTTTTTATGTTTCATGTCTGAGGTTCAACATGTTTGTCTCAAATCTATGGGGAACTTTATATTGAAATATAGGATTCACGGACTACCATTATTAGATACTACAAAAACACATATAAAGCTCAAAATCTTAACCATTGATCATTGTTAGGTATATAATAATCAACTTTAAAAAATTATTAATGAAATCTTCATCAAATTAAATCAAAATGGACTGATAATGACATATTCAAATAATAAATATTATAGTAATCATGGCGATACAATTTAGTCGTCCACATACGTTATAAGACATTATTGCCCCCTTCAGAAATTCTTGAAGAGAGTTAAATTCATTTGCGTTAAATAATATGAATGTGAAGAATCGAGACTCCTGGTACATCGCACTCTAGTTACTTACCAATTAAATTATATTCGAAACTCCAACTTCCAAATATTAATTTATGTGACCACTAAAGTCGTAACAAAACATAAAACCATTAAATAATTTGTTAGTAAATGAGAAATTGCCAACGATGACTTAGCAATGTCGGTTTCAATTGTCAATTACCCGTTGTGATAATTTGAAGAAAAATGAGTAGCGATAGTTGAAAGATGACATATATATTTATTCATATTAAAAAACTACTCCCTCCGTCCCTAAAAGATTGTCACACATTGACTTTTGGTGGTCAACAAAACACGATTTAAAATATAAATATCTATTATTCTACATGCGAAAAAATTATAAAAAATTAATATTTCAAAAATATATATTGAGACGAATCTAACAAGGTCCCGCAAGACTATATTATTTCTTATCGTTTAATGAGAATTCATGATCAAATTTTATAATGTTTGACTAACAAAAGTCAAAATGTGACAATCTTTTAGGGACGGAGGGAGTAATATATTAAAGATCAACATTTGTATGATGTGATCAATGACATTGTGACCACATTTCATTAGTAAATGTGTCATTTAGTAACGCCATTATGGACTACTCGATTTGATCCCAAAGAATATTCCAATTCCTAATCGAAAATTTAGAAAATACGAGAAGCTTTTTTCTTGTTGCTCAATCCAACTCACGTGACGTTTGAACCCGTCACGTGACTAATCGTTCTCTTAAACCCCCTTTAAATAAACCCCACTTTCTCTGTTTTCTCCACCTCACATTTTCTTCTGCTATTCAACTTTTTTCTTACAACTCACTCACTATTATCATGGGTTCCGACAAGAAAATCAAGATCGGCATCAACGGTAATAACCCTCTTCTTGTTGCTACTAATCGCATCTCAAAACGTAGTTCAGTTTGTAGTAAAGTCAAGTGGCTGTCTCTTATTCGATTCGGATCAAAACTAATGTGTTTATAGTAAAATAGAGTGAAAATATTGTGTGTAAATTATTATTTTATCGAATATTATATGCCACAACAGAAAAGCTCGGAGTTGATGATTTAAAAAGTCAACTATTTATCTTAGTTCATCACTTGAAAAAAAGTCAACAATATTTTTAAAGTGGAGGGGTATAACTTAACTATATTTTTATGTTCTTGGATAAACTATCTATGTTTCAATTATTTTTCAGATTCAGCCGACCACATTTCTCCTTTTTTTATTACAGTACCTTTTTTAATGTGTAGATCTGATCGTATATGCTCCTGATTACTGAATTATATATTTTTCAATGTATAAAATCGATCTTTTTGCGTTTATATAGATGGTTTTTGTTAATTTTGTGATCTTTTGTATGTTTATGTCAATACTCGGTATCTTATGATTTGTTGTCCTAATGAATTTGCAGGATTTGGAAGAATTGGTCGTTTGGTTGCCAGAGTGGCTCTACAGAGAGATGATGTTGAACTTGTTGCAGTCAACGATCCGTTCATCACCACTGAATACATGGTACTTAATGGATACTCATTCCACATATAGCTATTAAATATTTGAATGTATTAAACTTCAGTTCATTTTAATTGACGTTTTTGTATAGTGTCAATCTTTTTGATGGTTCATCCTATATAGGTATTTAATTCATGATAATATTTTTGTATAATATTTCATAATGTAAATATATGATGGTCAAATATTGAAGCTTTGGATGAAAATCGTCTGACAACTGAGGAAAATAGAATATTAGATCGGGTTGAGAAGTTGAACACGTAGAAATCGTAAGGATAGTTAAAATGATTTGGAGGTAGTAGATTACAAAGTAATTTAGCATACAATTAATTTGTGTTTTGTGGGATAATTTTGCAGACATATATGTTTAAGTATGATAGTGTTCATGGTCAATGGAAGCACAATGAACTTAAAGTTCATGATGATAAGACACTTCTCTTTGGAGAGAAACCAGTACGAGTCTTTGGAGTCAGGTAATTAATCTCTTCATTCTGGGAAAACAGTTGGTAATGAATTTTTCATCTTGTGGAATAACGAGTGATAATTTTGACTGTATATAGTATCAAACTTAAGGAAAAATTTGATTGATCTATGGTGTAGGAACCCAGAGGAGATTCCATGGGGTGAAACCGGAGCCGAGTTTGTTGTTGAATCGACTGGTGTGTTCACCGACAAGGACAAGGCTGCTGCTCACTTGAAGGTCTGTTCCTAATTTGATACCTTCTGCTTGTCAGAAGTATTGTATAGGTCTACTGCAATCACGTTGAACTTATTTCTGATTGAATGCAATCTTGATGTAATTTCAAGTAGTATATGGGAATCATCCCTTGTCTGGGAAGTGTGTGTTTCTACTTACCATGATCAATGTGGGCTGTACTACATATTGTTTTCCTTGATTACCTAATGTGATACCCAAGTGTATTTGCCTTTCCAAAAGATCTGTTTTGATATTCAAATATGGAATCTCTTACTTGTTGAGTCATGATTACTTTGATCGAAGCATATTTATAATGGTAGGACTCGTGATTTTGTGCAGGGTGGTGCTAAGAAAGTAGTCATCTCAGCTCCTAGCAAGGATGCTCCCATGTTCGTTGTGGGTGTCAACCACAATGAGTACAAGCCAGATCTTGACATTGTTTCAAATGCTAGCTGCACAACCAACTGTCTAGCTCCATTGGCTAAGGTGATTAATGATAGGTTTGGAATTGTGGAGGGTCTTATGACTACCGTCCACTCTATCACCGCCACTCAGAAGACTGTTGATGGGCCATCAATGAAGGACTGGAGAGGTGGAAGGGCTGCCTCATTCAACATCATTCCTAGCAGCACTGGTGCTGCCAAGGCAGTTGGTAAAGTTCTTCCAGCACTTAATGGAAAATTGACCGGCATGTCTTTCCGTGTCCCAACTGTTGATGTCTCAGTGGTTGACCTTACTGTGAGGCTAGAGAAGGATGCTAGCTATGATGACATCAAGGCTGCTATCAAGTACGTATATTGTATTTCTTCTATTAGAAAAGGATATATCAACCAGGAAGCTTTAACATTGAATTTTAAATTTACTCAGGGAGGAATCAGAAGGCAAACTTAAAGGTATCCTAGGTTACACAGAAGATGATGTGGTATCTACCGATTTTGTTGGTGACAACAGGTAAGCAACATTCTCAGACAAGTCGCAAAGGTTGTTCAGTTTAATAATTATTTCATCTGACATTCAATCTATTTGCCAAATACAGATCAAGCATCTTCGATGCTAAGGCTGGTATTGCCTTAAACAAGAACTTTGTGAAACTTGTATCGTGGTATGACAACGAATGGGGATACAGGTACTTGGACATATCTTCTATCAATATTGTAATGCTCTTGATTCGTTAAATCATCATCGTGCTGTATCCTGACTCCTATTTTTCTCTGGCAGTTCTCGTGTCGTTGACCTGATTGTCCACATGGCTTCCGTTTCCTCTTAAGGCTTCTTGTTGCTGCCACTTCGACACCTACGAGTGGCTTTTGTGGCTTCGGTTCCAAGTGTTCTTAGCTGAGTTTGGTCTTTTTAATAAATAAGTGTATTTCCCCTTCACCTAGCCCCCCCCCCCCCCCCCCCCCCCCCCCCCCCCTTCCCCCTAAGAACGTGGTTTGCTCTTACACTGAGCTGTATGAACTCGGGTTTTACTTTGTTTTAATGGAATGATTACACTTTTTGGCTTGTTTTTGTTGTGTTGAAGTTTTGTTGTTCCGTTTATGTTAATTCGGGTGATTCCTTTGCAACTCATGTGGTCATGATAAATTAAGCTTATAATTAATCAAAATATACGTTGGAGTAATTGATTTTGGTTATTTTCTAGTATTTTTATGTTATTTTAGTTAATATTGTAGTCATTTGAATATAAATTAAGGAACGTAAAATATAATGATAACTATTTAAAATTATGGAATGATTGATAATTGAACACAAAATATAATTGAAGAATACTTTGAAGGTATAATTATTTTCATATTAAAGTAACAAATGCCTCGAAATATAAAAATGGGAAAAAATACACTAAGGGTCTATTTGTTATAATTGAATGTCTAAATGAGAAGTCTGAAGAAGACATTAAAAAAATTTAATAGCGTATAACAATATGGGAAAATCATAATAACAATTCAGTGAAGAAAGGTCCAATGTGATTGAAAATGTTATGCAGCCTTCTTGTTTAATTTACAAACAAAGCAATAATAAAACAGATACCTTTTCATTCCATCCTCTTCTTATCACATGCAAATCATGAAGATGTAGCTAATTTAGGTTGTTTGTGTTTCATTATTTTATTATGATTATAATCTACTTGTCATTTAGAGAATACAGTTGGAGGAATTCCATCTAACCTGTTCGATAAAAGTTGTAAGTCAAATATACTCCATATCTGCCAGCCTCCATTTGCATAATAAAAGGTTAGATTTGTTGAAACTGGAACGTTCAATTAACTGAAATTCTACGATAGTACTCTATAGGATTTGGATTATTAGATGGTAAATATTGTTTTTACTTTTCTTGTTACTTGTCTACCTGATATTGCAGGTCGAGAATACTACTCCTGATTGAACAGAAATTGAGGATTCATGGCATCACTTTTGAGGAGCTTTGCTTATGGCTACATCCACCTTCGTGTCTTATCGAAACGTCTGAGTTGTTTGTTTCAGAAGCCGCTTTTGTTGTATTTCGACTTATTCCAATATTGTTGAGGAATCATCCTGTCTTAGTGCCAGTAAGACTGGTGATCAAGAAGATCATAAACAGGTGGGGACGGGCTCAGAGCTAGGGATATTATTGCTAGTATTCATCCTGGCAGCAGTCACGAAGAGGTGTTTCAGTCTCTAGTAAACAATCCTTCTTGTGGGACATTGGAAATCACACATCAATTGGTTGATAAGTTGCTTTTCCGGTTCAGAGATGACTGGAAGTCTGCACTTGGAGTATTCAGATGGGCTCAATAACATCCAGGGTATGAGCCCTTGCCTGAGTTTTATGATAAGTTGGTTGACACGTTGGGGAAAACGGAACAGAAGGATGAAATGAATGCAACGGTACAGGAGATGCGTGAAGATGATATTATTTCGAAGAACACCATACTAAAAGTTATGAGACGGTTATGTGGTGCCAGAGTGTGGAAAGAGGCAATCAGGATATTTGATGAGTTGGAAAATTATGGACTCGAGAAGAATACAGGAACGATGAACATATTACTTATCTCAATTTGCAAAGAGAAGAGAGTTGATCAGGCTCGTGATGTTTTTCTAGAACTTAAATCCCATATACAACCAAACTCAAACACGTTTAACATTTTCATATTTTGCTGGTGCAAACTAAACTGAGTTGATAAGGCATACTGGACAATCCAAGAAATGAAAGGATATGTGTTTTGCCCTTGGGTTATCAGCTACACAACAATCACTCAGGCGTATTGTGAACAATTTGATTTTCCCAAAATCTATGAACTTCTTGATGAAATGAAAGCTGAGGGGTGCGCCCCAAATATTGTCACTTCCACTAGTATCATGTGCTCATTGAAAAACTCACAAAGGTATGAGGAAGCCTTGAAGATATATGAGAGAATGAAATCCATTGGATGTAAACCTGACACACTTTTCTTCAATGCCTATTATTCATACGCTGGGAAGAACTGGTCTGGCACATCAGGTTGTTCGTGTGTTTAAATTTGTTATGCCTGTCAAGGGTGCAACACCCAATACGTCAACTTACAATTCAATGATTGCAATGTTCGGCCACCAGGCACAGGAAGAAACGGCCTTGGAGTATCTTCGGCACATGGAGAACTCAATACACTGTAACCCTGATGTTCAGTCATATCCATTGTTCAAGCTATACCTAAGAGCTGGAAAATTCGAGGCCTGCAGACAAATGTTGGATGACATGGTTAAGAAGCACCATCTAAGTTTGGATTTAGCTACGTACACACTTTTGATCCACGGGCTCTGCAGGGGAAAGGAATGTGAAGTGGCATATCTTCTTTTCCAATCGATGACAGGGAAAAGTTGTACTTTCGTTCCTAAAGAAACACTATTTGGAACCCCCATCACCCAAATCTTTCTTCCTCCCGTATAGATCACACCACCACCATCATCATCCTCCGTAGTAAAACAGCCAAAATCAGCCACCATCACAAATCTTATAGGTCAAACCACACTTCGCGCACCATCATCTTCTCTGCAACTCAAAGAACAATCATCATGATCATTGTCATCAATTGGTACAGTATTCACCGCAACGACCCACTCCTCTATATCCTCCGCCTTAGACTATTCTATGTCGGATGCTCAATTTGCAAGGGTTATTCAGAGTTCTGTTGGCCAAGTAACTTGCCAAGCGGCGGATGAGGGTAGTTACCATGCTTTGGTTTTTGTTTTTGTGTCATAAAACATTATAGGTAGGTATAACAATAAGTTTCCTTTTTCTGCTTCCTAGTTAAATCTTTTCTGAAATTTAAAAGATTTGAAAGTTGCACACTTCTACCAATTTCCAGTTTTCATCCAAATACTTCATAATTAGTGAGCCCCACCACTAACAATTTTACTTAGATGGATGAAAATTCCATAACTGAGTAAGTAGAATTGGTAATGTTTTGTTATTTGACGTCTTCATATACAACTTCATTTTACTCTGTTTGTTTTACTTTGATCATATAAATAAACTTGTTCATAATCCCCCACCCACATCCCACACTGCAACATTTGCTACATAATTTTCCCAAGGTAATGTCGAAACTTATCTCCTCGTAGTCAATCAGTATGTTATGTCTGATCACTTGTTGCGTTGTAATCCTCAATTCTAAATTTGCGCCCCTCCCATATTTAACCTTTATGTCTATGCGCTTCGATTTTTATGCTTTCTAATTCATTCTACTTTTTATATTTGCAAGATGATGAAAATGTGGACGGTATCATTTTTATTATGGACTTGCACTGTCCTGTTTATTTCTGTTCACTGTGCGAAGGGTATGTAAATTTGTTTTAATCATTTTATTTCCATTTTTTCAATTGCTTTATAGAATGTGGTTATTCTGGCATTAGTTTTGACTCTTTTCGCAATTTTTGGTACAGCTGCTGATATTTCTCATGAGGTAGGAGGCTTCACTTTCATCAAGGGAGCCGTTGCTAAAGGAGCTGGTATTTAGCTGTTTATTTCTATTTTTGTTTGTTAAGAAAGAAAATAGAGGGTTAAATGCTTACTTAAAAGTTATATCCAGTATAATATGTTCGGTTTTGTGACAGTGTGCTTGGATGGGTCACCCCCTGCGTATAACTTCCAGCGTGGGCATGGGACAGGAGCCAACAGTTGGCTTGTCTATATCGATGTATGTTTACAACTTTAATATCAATTTTTATTATTATACACTATGATATATAGAATCATTGAACGAGTTTTAATGTTTAATCACACAATCCATACATATAATTATATGCTTTGTGATGTTTTCTTGATTGCAAAACTAAATTATGTAACTTTGTCACAGGGTGGAGCATGGTGTGGTAGCATTATGTCATGTGCTGAGAGGGCGAAGGGGGAACTTGGATCGTCAAAGCGTATGGGGCATTTGACAAACTATACTGGAATTTTAAGCGGTAGAGCCCATGAAAATCCAGGTTTTATTTCATCACTCTTATGTCTTTGACTTGTACTTCCTTTCACTTTTACCACAATATTTAAAGCACTATTAACGTATATTTTCTGCAGATTTCTTCAACTGGAACAGAGTACGACTTCGTTATTGCGATGGTGCTTCCTTTGCTGGGGAAGGTGAAGATAAGGTATTTAATAGTAGATGTTCCTATTATATAATTTTACCAAAAATGTAAATGATTAGAAAATAATACTAAGTTAGTGATTTCTGAACCAACAATATGACTTATCTATAGTCAGAGTAGTTCTTAGTTTCAGAGTAGTTGCACACATATTGTCAAGCTTATTCTATCTTTCGCTCTTAGATCTTAAATCCACTTACTACTATAAGTAATGATTGAATAAATAAATCTATATTTAGGCTGCAGGATTGTATTTCAGAGGCCAGCGTATATATAGGGCGCTTATGGACGCTTTGATGTCTAGGGGGATGCGCGATGCCAATCAGGTACTGTTCTCTACTTACAAATCCAACCCCTCCTGAAGTTAGTATGTACTTACACTAGTAAATGACTCCATTAAGATCCAAAAGTCATATCACTTTTCAATATTGAACTCTTTAGTGATATCACCAACTTCAATATACGGGTTTATTGTAACCTTTAATAAACCTAGAATGAGAGAAAGGTAGACTGTAAACTTGAGTCACCAACTTAATCTAATTCCAAGATTAGAAGTGTAACTAAGTGTAAGTTATATAAATATTTTACGTTTGATTGTATTTCATACACTTCTTCTCTAAAAGACCAACCAATTTGAAAAGTAAACCCATGTCTGTCTTCTGAGAAGGTAGCAATGGTTTCTTACATCAGATGGATTATGAGACAAAGCAACAGCTGCCTCGGTAGCCTCCGCATAGTTACCATCATCAACAAGTTTGCTGACCTCAGTTAGCACTTTGGGAGCATGCGGGTTGGTGTAGTTAGCAGGCGTCCGAGTCCATAGTGTATCCTCTGCATCCAGTATAAACAATATATATGCTATCCATTATGCCTAAACTCAGTTTCTCATTCTAACAAAATAAAATTAACAATGACACTTCCACTGTTATTAACAAAGTATGTCTTTCACAAAACATGGTTCATCAAGGAGAGTCTAAACTGTTGGTTTCTTGATGCCTGAAACCACGATGTTTGGATATAGCATATATATTTTTTATACTGGATGCAGAGGATATACTATGGACTGGGAAGCATGGTAACTACACCAACCCGGAAGCTCTCAAAGCGCTAACTGAGGTCAGGAAACTTGTTGATGATGGTAAATATGCTGAGGCAGCTGTTGCTTTGTCTCATGATCCATCTGATGTAAGAAACCATTGCTACCTTTTCAGAAGACATGGGTGGTTGGTCTTATAGAGCAGAAGTGTATGAAATATTAGCATCTCCTTTTTTTCCAAATGTTTTCCATCTGCATCACACTTCGAATGGTCCCACTTACATTTGCTCTTCATTTAGAGCAACTTTCGTACACTTCTGCTCTAAAAGACCATTCTAAGTGTGATGCAGATGGAATATTAATACTTCTGAAGATGTTTCTTACACTTTCATAGAAATATTAATTCACAAGTTTGTACTTCTGAAGTGTAATTAACCGAAAGAATATGCCCTCTATAAAGTTGATAGTACTAGACAAGATAATGCAATATAAATATTTAATATTACAAACATAATATAAACTTGTGAAATTAAAATGCTTGGAAATAATAATCTATTATTTCTTACCACGCCCAATATCTTAGCAATATATGTAAAATCATCTTATCCTCCCAAGGTAATTCACACCTTGTATTTTCAGGCACTTCTTACAGGCGGCTCTGCTGGTGGTATCGCTGTGATTTTGCACTGCGACGAATTCAACAACTTATTTTCAAGTACCACGAGAGCTAAGTGTTTGAGTGACGCTGGGTTATTCGTAGACTCGTAAGTTCCAAATCCATCGTACTATACTTATAGTTTAGGACCTCCTGATTTGTTTGTATATATACCACATTTACGGTTTAGATAATGCTACCATATTTACTTTTAGGACTGATCTAGATGTTGGCCATACTATGCGGAGCTTTGTCCAGAGTGTTGTTAGCCTGCATGTAAGCCTTTAACATCATATTTGAATATGACTTAAATAAATCATACGCATACTGATCAAAATGATTTATGGGCAATTCTACAGGGAGTACAGTCAATTCTCCCGCATAGATGTACAAACCGCCTTGGTCCAGTTTCGGTAAGAATTACGACTATTCTACAGGAATACTTACCATGCGATGATTATATCACTGTTTTTCCTTAATAAGTGTTGAATAAATAGAGAAAAACAATGTAGAAATTATACGAAAACTACATAACAAAAGATGTGTACATAAAAAAGTAGCTAACTATCCTATCTTAACCACAGAACCAACTGCCAATGAGGAATTTCATATAGATGCAACTCTGATGATCATAGGCAGATTCTAAATCACAATGTTTGTATGTGCTACTTCTCACATGCTGTTATCTAATTTCATATTCTTTCTGCAGTGCTTCTTCCCTCAAAATCTCATAAATTATGTCAAGTCTCCTCTCTTTCTTCTCAATGCTGCATATGATACGGAACAGGTAACTCATACATAACTTTATTTCTATAATATGAATGTTTTGCATCACCAGTTTCATTTTAAATTGTCTTTTATGTATAGATTCGCTTTGGTGTAGCTTCAAACAAAACAGATCCCCATGGGAATTGGGGCCCTTGTAAACGTAACATCAACAATTGTTCACCATCCCAGATCCATATTTATCAATGTGAGTTTCATTCCGTTAGCATTGCAATATTGTTTAAATAGATAAGCTTATATAATTTTTTCGATTCCAGTTAGTAATTCCTTAACTGATCCCTCGATACCTTTCCAGCTTTCAGAAATCTTATGGTGAACGCCGTGAAAGGCTTTGGCTCTGTCGAACAGAACGGGCTCTTCATCAATTCCTGCTTCGTTCACTGTCAAGTCACTGTTCAGGCCACATGGCTTTCGAAGAACTCACCAAAAATTGATAAAATGGTATTGGACTAGGCTAGTTTTAGATTTTATATATTTTTAGAAATTTCATTTGGACTCACAAGTATGATCGATAAAATCTTACAGGGAATATCCGTTGCGATTGGAGATTGGTATTTCAACCGTTCAAGAGTAAAGAAGATTGACCGTCCTTATCCATGTGATAAGACATGTATCAATGAGGCATGACGGGGGACACTCAAATATAGTTACTAATATTCATTTTGTCACTATATAGAATTATTTATTTACGGTGGAGTCCTAAATTTGAAGTAGTATTAAATTTCTATTGGCAAAAGATCATATTAGTATAAAGCCATTGTAGTAAAACACTACTTTCGTTATAAACAAATGACTAGTTATCCGTTCTATATAAATTATGATTAAGGATTTGGTGATTTTCGTTTTACAATTAAATTTGGTAATATATAATGAGAATCAATTATAAATCTCGTGTTGTGTAAGCTACAATGAAGTTTTGATCGAGTGTTTGGGGTTAGAGTATGAAGATCGAAATGGTTATAGTAAATGAGAATCATAAAGTAATTAAATAAAAAAGATTGTTTAAGCTCTAATTAAGTATATTAGAATATAATATAACAAGAAACAAGCTCAGTCTAATAAAATATTATGTTGAGGGGGGTTCTCAAAACCAGGACAACCTTTTTCACATAAAGCTTTGGTTGAAAAACAAGTATCTCCCGGCTTATCTGAACAATAGCGACACCAACAAGACCCGACTACACATTTCCTTTTAACACATGGGTCTGCGTCATTAATATTCATGTTGGCATTTGCGGATGTCGTCAGAACTTCTTGAGTACTTTGACCAGCATCTTTTATCATATTACGTCCCAAAACTTGACCTGGTTCACAAGACTAACATAAATTAAAAGGGAGATAGCTAATTTTAGTGTATAAATCTAAAAGTTTGAAACAAAAATTTAGGCTTACCACAATCATGAATCAATAATAGGAAAAGAATCACCGGTAACATGGTTGAGAGTTCGACTTTTTTTGAAGCAGTCATTGAGACTAATAAGAATGTATTATTTTAGATGAATTGCTTTCTTTGAGAAATATATGTGAGACTTGATTTATTGTGATAGATGTGAGTGAAAGAATGCAAGGTTACTACTCAATTTATAGGCCGTTCATTTTGCATAATAAATTTTTATATCATTGATCACTTAATTTATAGAGTAATTCCTAATAAAAGAATGGAATATTAATAAAACTTTAATTTATAATTAAAAGGCATCAATAAATAGATAATTATAATTTATATAATAAATATTTAAATATAAACGATTAAAAAAAAGTCATATCGTGTTATATTTAATTTATACAATAAATTCTTCTTTGACTAAGAATTATGTAACTACAACTTAAATATAATAAAATATTTTAAATCAAATAAAAATATTAAATGAAATCTTATTTCCTTATTTGATTTAGTAATCATTAATTTGTAGAGTAATTGCTTACAAATATAGAATATTATTGAAACAATAATGTATAATTTAAAGGCATAAATAAATAAACAATTATAGTATTAAATCTTATTATATCTACTTTGTACAGTAAATACTTACATAAATGAAAGGTTATTGTATCTTACAAAAATTAGTAGGTTTTAAAACACATATCATTTAATGTATAATTGAAAGGCATAAATAAATAAGCAATTATAGTATTAAATCTTATTATATCTACTTTGTACAGCAAATGCTTACATGAATAGAAGATTCAAAATCGTATCTTGTTATATTGAATTTATAGAGTAAATGCTTATTTAAATAAGTATATAACTACAATTCAAATAGAGAGTCAATCAAATAGTGTAGTGGAAAATATAGTGATAAGAGGATCCTAGGTTTGAAACTCACCTCATCTCTAATTTACAATGAAAAAAACTACAATTCAAATATAATGCGATCGAACAAAAAAATTTAAAATAGTAATCAAAAAATATATTTAAAAGAATAACTAAGTAGAGTTAATCGAATAGCCTAGTGGAAAAGGCTCTTGCTAGTGATCAGAAAGGCTTGGGTTCGATACTCACCTCATCGCTAATTTACAAAAAAAAGAAAAGAATAACTAAGTAGACAATTAAATATTATCATATATGCAAGACATTCACAGTCTACATACTCGATCTCTCTTTAACTCTCTTCATATGGATGTGACTAGTGTTGTTATCGGTCCTGTTCGGACCGATTTTCATCGAATCCGGGACCGAACCGAAACATAGTTTCAGATAGCATTCCAAAATCGGGCCGAAACCGGTTAAAACTGGTCGGGTCCGACTATATTCGAAATTCGAAATTGTATCCAATAATCGAAATTGTATATGACATCGAAAATTAGTATCCGAAATCACACATTATATCCAATTTCTAACAAAAAAACATATTGATTTCATTTTTTGAACCAAAAAATAAAATTAATAAACAAAATCAACCACAATTTATTAATATGTATTTTAAATCAATAAATAAAATAAACCACAATTATTTTGATCATTAATTTATTCTTATTATAATACCAAATAAAGAAATATTAGAAGAATAAAGAAAATTAACGTTTCCTCAACCAGTTCCCGGTCCGGATTTTGGATCAAAACTTGTAACCGGACTGGATCCGGTTTCTTATTGGATGAACTTTCATATCGGATCAGTCTCGGTCCGGTTTCCATTAACAATATTAGATGTGACCCAGACCCATTTAATGAAAAATCTACATGGTACCATAACCCATGATTAAAGAACCTGGTATTTAAAAAAACAACTGTCTAATAGGCTAATTAAAAAGAAACTGAGCCATATATGCAGTGGAAGAAAAATAGTTCGTTATTTGAAATATGTCGAGGAAGAAAAAATACCCTATGACTTGTAAAGGGAATTCACATGTGAGGGAGGAGGGTTAAGATTGGTTCAAATGAATCCAAATTGTCACATGTTAAAATATCACTTTGAAAATAAACTATTAAGCAACTTAACTTAAAACTAATTAATTTTAAGATGATATATTTTTGAATTACGAAATGTGTTAACTCCTCGTACCGTGCGACCTAAACCCCAACTAATAAATCAAAGCATATATGAAATCAGAAATGTATTTTGAGCATATGGCTTTATCAATCAGTCACGTTTGTTAAAAAACACTAGTCGATCACCCTAGTATGATTTTGTATACTTTCGATCACTCATCTTGGGTATTATGTGTACTTTTGGTCACTCACACGTTTTTTTGATACAACTCTTAATTTTTCAAAAAATTTAACATTTTTTGTAAGGGTATTTTAGTCATTTCCATAATTTTTTAACTTACATCAACTAACTTTCAATAACTTCCATTGCACTCTAGATTTCCATGACAAAATTATGAGAAAATGACTATACTATCCTTATCAAAATGTTAAAAATTTCGAAAAATCAAGAGTTGTACCAAAAAACATGTGAGTGACCAAAAGTATACATAATACCTAATATGAGTGATCGAAAGTATACAAAGTCATATTAGAGTGATCGACTAATGTTTTTTAACAAACGTAAGTGATCGATGAAGCCATTTGCTCATGTATTTTTATCAAACAAGGCTAGCAAGTGGATGCACCAACTACCGTAAGGTTGAACTAATTAAGGCTCTCCTTAATTTTGACCATAATTTTGGAGTCAAAATAACCAAATTTGCCAATCTTAGAACAACACATTCTTCATTGTTCTTTCCCTATGTAAGAACGACTAGTCATCTCTAGATTCATTCACTCATGAAGAAGTAGCCAACTCAGTTTGTTTGTGTTTGATGATTTTATTATGATTATAACCAACTTGTAAGTTAGAGAATACAGTTGGAAATATTGCATATAACCTGTTTGATAGAAGTGATAACTCAAATATACTCCATATAACCCACACTCCTTTTGCATAATAGAAGGTTGTATTCGTTGAAACTATAATGGCCAACTAACTAAACTTCTTAATGATAGTACTCTAAAGCATTTGGATTATTAGATGGTAACTATTGTTTTTACTTTCTTGTTATATTAAAGGTTCCAGTGTAACGAATTTAAGTGAAATATTTTTCTACCTGATATTGCAGATTTGCAGGAGGACAATACTACTTCTGATTGAACAGAAATTGAGGATTCATGGCATCGCGTTTGAGGAGCTTTGCTTATGGTTACATCCACCTTCTTGTCTTATCGAAACGTCGTGTTGCTTGTTTTAAAAGCTGCTTTTGTTGTATTTCGACCTCTTCGAATAATTGTTTTGAGGAATCATCCCGTCTTAGTGCCAGTAAGAGTGGTGATCAAGAAGATCATAAACAGGTGGGGACGGGCTCAGAACTAGGTATTATTATTGCTAGTATTCATCCTGGCAGCAGTCACGAAGAGGTGTTTCAGTCTCTAGTAAGCAGTCCTTCTTGTGGGACATTGGAAATCACACATCAATTGGTTGATAAGTTGCTTTTCCGGTTCAGAGATGACTGGAAGTCTGCACTTGGAGTATTCAGATGGGCGCAATCACATCCGGGGTATGAGCCCTTGCCTGAGTTTTATGATAAGTTGGTTGACACGTTGGGGAAAATGAAACAGATGGATAAAATGAATGCAATGGTACAGGAGATGCATGAAGAAAATATTATTTCGACGAACACTGTAGCAAAAGTTATGAGACGGTTATGTGGTGCCGGAGAGTGGAAAGAGGCAATCAGGATATTTGATGAGTTGGAAGATTATGGTCTCGAGAAGACTACAGAAACGATGAACATATTACTTAACTCACTTTGCAAAGAGAAGAGAGTTGAGCAGGCTCGTGATGTTTTTCTAGAACTTAAATCCCATATACAACCAAACGCAAACACATTTAACATTTTCATATTTGGCTGGTGCAAAATTTACAGAGTTGAGGAGGCATACTGGACAATCCAAGAAATGAAAGGATATGGCTTTTGCCCTTGTGTCATCAGTTACACAACAATCATTCAGGCGTATTGCGAACAATTTGATTTTCCCAAGGTGTATGAACTTCTTGATGAAATGAAAGCTGAGGGGTGCGCCCCAAATGTTGTCACTTTCACTAGTATCATGTGCTCATTGACAAACTCACAAAGGTATGAGGAAGCCTTGCAGATATATGAGAAAATGGAATCCATTGGATGTAAACCTGACACACTTTTCTTCAATGCCTATATTCATACGCTGGGAAGGGCTGGTCTGGCACATCAGGCCGTTCGTGTTTTTAAATTTGTAATGCCTGTCAAGGGTATAACACCCAATGTGTCAACTTACAATTCTATGATTGCAATGTTCTGCCACCAGGCACAGGAAGAAAAAGCCTTGGAGTATCTTCGGCATATGGAGAACTCACCACACTGTAAACCTGATGTGCAGTCATATTCTCCATTGTTCAAGCTATACCTAAGAGTTGGGAAATTTGAGGTCTGCAGACAAATGTTCGATGACATGGTTAATAAGCACCATCTAAGTTTGGATTTGGCTACATACGCACTTCTGATCCATGGGCTCTGCAGGGGAAAGAAATGTGAAGTGGCGTATCTTCTTTTCCAATCGATGACAGGAAAAGGTATTACACCGAGATACCGGACATGTCGCTTGATGTTGGAAGAGATGAAAAAGAAGAATATGTTCGATGCTGCTGAGACTATTGAGGAGTACATGAAGAGAATGAAATCCTCTAAAACAAGTCGTATGCAGGATCAAATTAATACATCTTCTTCATAAAATGGCTCCAGCGTACTTTTTTTACCACAGATATGGGGCTAAGATAAGAGAGTCTAAGTCAAGGTATAGTGACCAGCTGTTTATTGTGTTTAACTTAAAAGAGTACTAGATAAGGTAAACTTTTGGTTGAGGTTCTGGGCTGATTATCATCCCGCTTTGCAGCAAGGATGCTGGAGGCAATGGAGGGGACTAAAAGTTCTACGATATAAGGTTTCTATAGTGGGACTTAATAAAAGGGCTACACATGCACTGACTAGATGAAACAATGCAGAATTTTCTGAACCTTCTTGCACAATGTATCTGGAAGAGGGAATGGTCTTTTTTAGAGGTTTGCTACTTGCTCTGTTCTTCCCACATGTTACTTTTTGAAGTCTCTAAGTAAAGTGCCATGGATATGTTACAATGCATATCAGTTTGCATGCTTTCATGAAAAATGTTCCGAGTACTTTCGTTTTTCAATTAAAACTGAGAATAACTAAATGGATCTGTATCAAGTAACTATAGAAAGCTCTTATTCGTGATTGAAGCTCTGAAATCCATATTGGCAGAATTGTTCAGCCGATTGTAGAAAAGGAAACTAAAGGGAGCTTTGATATATCTTGACTGGAGAAGGAGAGAAGTATTTTTACTATGATTCTTTTAAGAAAATCGAAATTTGTTTGACCTGTTCAAATTAGACATATTATGAATAATCCATTACTGTTGTTTAGTGGCGAATATGTTCCACAAGAACATCTTTATTTGAAGGTCTTGGTTTATTTTCTAGTGATTTGCGATATGTTACAATTTTCTAATCATGTGTCACTGTAAGGACCAAACACAGGGCCGTAATGTCTTGTGCTCTTGGGAAGAGATTTTGTTGTTTCTCTTATTATCAGCTATGTTTGTAGTAATACGGTGGCTCAGTGAATAGTAATCTGTCTTTCTAGTTAGTACTGAGAACGGAACACTGAAGATCGATATTCTAGCTCCTAGCTCTAGTTAGCTCTTGTTCTATCAAGACCTTTGAGCATTTCAGGTTGTTGAAGGTCTGCTAGCGTTTTACAACGTTACCAATTCAGGAATGTGAAGGAAAGACTAGAGCTCACATGTCTGCTTACAGGGATGATTTTAGGTGTAAAGATTCTTTTACCAAGAGGAAATTCTCGTTCTGATATGGATTTGAATTGCTTAATAATCATGCTCCTGCAATAACAATAGGTAAAGAGGCCGATGTTTATGAATTTGGAGTAATGCCGCTCTAGGCAGCAGTCTTGGGAAGCTTCTTCAGTATGCGGTCTAAGGCATCCTCATGTTGAAGAAGAGAGGTCGTTGAGATCAGTGGTGGACTGGTGGTAAGGGTAATTGCCGATGGCGCCAGCATAAATGTGTCTTAACTCGGCATCAAGAATGCTGATTTCCCCGTGATAAAGATACCCAGCAGGCTTAGCAGCAACAATGATTTCCTTTTGAGTTGCTAAAAATCCTGATATACGTATCCCTTGAAGGACCATATACTCTTTTCGTTCATTTTTACTTGTCGTTGTAGCAATCTATACATAAATTAAAAATAAATAAAAAGTAATCAATTTATATTGAAAATGTAGAAATACATTTATTTGAAATTATATAATTGTTGGTTGATAGTTTCATAAAAAAAGGTAGTTCAAAAGTTCATTGATAATGAAAAAAAAAAATACAATTTCCTATTATAAAATAACAATTATTATTGAACAAAAAATTGTGCTATGACGATAAGAAAAACGAACAATACTCTCTTTACTCTAAATTGTTTGAGACATGAATAGGTGAGAAAATTCTACAAAAAGCGAGTAACGCGAGTCCCTATCAGAGAAAACTATTGCGCGCTAGCCTAGCTAAATGAAACGTTTATAAATTGATGAGTATGTCAAAAACATGTTGTTCTTTCATTCCTTTTAATGTTATTTTATGGTACACAAAATTGAAGAAAATTTGAATTTGTCCAATATACATAATTTTTCTCATGCATTTACCTTTTGATATTCAAGTCATAATAATAGCCAATTAAGGAATTTTGAAAAAAGAAAAAGGCATTTTGAAAAAATGAGTTAATCGAGTAACATTTTTAACGACATAAAATCAACAAAAGACAATTAAATTGAGACTGAAATAATAGTGTAATATTAACCATAATGCATAGTGTCACCGAAAGTATAATAAATTAATTGAACTTCAAAATTTGTTTTTATTATATACTCAAACTTACTCAACGTGAGATGGCCAAAGTTTCTTCCAGCTTTTCCTTGTAATTTTGTGAGAGTTTGAAGGTTTTATTGTGTTTAGCTCATGTTGTATTTGAATGTTGGTGTAAATTTGTTTTATGGTGATAGAACTTGTATTTCAAGTCCAATTATTATTGTCTCTGGATGGGATTCTTTCAATAATTTTGGAGACTAACAAATTTGGAAAAATTCTACAAAATTTAATAAGATTCCAATATCCTTCATCATGTAAGAGATCGCAAACCTTTTCTAGAATCGGTAAGGGATAAGATTTTTTGGACTATAGAATATCAAATGAGATGGGGAGATTTGGAATCCAAGAGTCTTCCCAAATGTTAATTTTATTTCCACCGTCCACTGCTTGTTCATTTCAAGATGTTGAAGACTAGCATGGATACCCCTCTAGGCCCCCGACGTATTATTGTTGACCACTTTAACATTAGCTATCGAGTCCGGGGAAAATTTATGGTAATATTTGAAAACTTTGTTTAGAGGTGTATTGTAATTTTGGATAAGTCTCCACCCGTTTCTTGCTAGGAGGGCAAGGTTAAAGTGGTGAAGATGTTGAACCCCAGCCCACCTTTTTTTTTCAAGCACGGAAAGTTCCAGTCAATCCAGTGAATAGAGTTTCCATGATTTTCACCACACAGAAAGTTGTCAAAAAGCTTGTCAATTTCACTAAGAACATTCACAATAGCTATCCTATTAAAATCCTTAAAATACATTTTTAATACCAACTTTATTATTTTATAGGTTTCATTCTAAGTTTGAAAATCAGAATCTCTTTTTTACACCCTATATGTCAATAATACATAAAATAAAATAAAATATAAGCCAATTAACAATAATAATCACACATAAAAAAGTACAAAATATTTTAAATTAGACAATCAAAATTATCTTAAAATACAGGGTGTGAATTGGATCTCAAATTTATTTTTTATGTTCATATTTGAATCTAAAATATACAAAATTACAAAAAAAACAAGAAGTAAAAATACACGGGCAAGCAAACATATTAGCAAGAAATATACAAAAAATTGTAGATCCAAATACGAACAAGAAAACACCACCAGAAAAAGGTCAATTAACCTAATAAAAAAGTAATTTTTTTTAATCATTTTCAAATCAAAATTACTCCTAGAATGTTCACTTTCCCTTGTATGATTTTGAATATGACACCCTTAAGAGTTGAAGGATTTTGAATGAACGAAATTTCAAATTTATTTGAGAAATCCAATTGTTGTTATATGTTGAAAAAAAATGATAATATAGATATAAGAATATAATTAACTAAAAGGAAAGCAAAATAGATAATCAATTATATTGATATTTTTATGCATACGTTAAGGAGAAAGGGGGTGGAGGCCTAGAGAGGGAGAAGGAGAATAAGAGATATTTATGTTTCAATTCTTGCTGTGTTGATCATGAAAAATCAAATTGTAACAATCATTTAGGGACGGAGGGAGTACTATATTAACAATTTTCTTAAGATTTTGAAAACTTGGTATTTCTTCAATATGGCGGTAAGGGCATAACCGGAAAATAACAGTAACCGTTCTATAAAGAAAAGGAGGCAAATCATTCTTGATTTCCCGCCATTTAGTTTCAGCAGATAAATCTATCCAAATCCCAACCCTAATCCCAAATCCACCATGGAAGAACAAATCAAAGCTGAATTCAATAATTTTGGTTTTTCACTCCAAGAAGAAGACGAAATCCTCAAGAAATGTACACCATTTTTTATTTTACTTTCTTTTATTATCATATCCATTTTTATTGCAGTGAAGTTATATGTCAAAAGATAGTTTTCATTATGTGGTTTCCTGTTAACGTAGCAATTTGATTCAAGTCGAAGTTATGTATCAAAAGAAAGATATTTTAGTGTTGTTTACTGTTGTTAGTAATAATTTTTATTCGAATCGAAGTTATATATATCAAAAGACAAGTATTTTTAGCGTTGTTTACTATTACCATAATCATTTTGATTGAAATCGAAGTTGTGCTTGAAAACTAAGATCACAAAGTTAGTTAATTTTAACAGTTGAAGATCAAACTTGACGATCTCTTGGGGGTGGAGAGAGTATATGTAATTTTTAAAGCATCTCATAGAGTTAATTATCTATTCAACTATTGGAAATAAAAAAGGAGTAACATTTGACCTTTTTTGCAGGTCTTACGATGTGTGTTCAATACAAGCTTAGCCCTTCTGATCTTGTTTCCAGCTGGGATGTTTTTTCCCTAAACAGGTTAATGATTTCTAGCTTAATTGCATCTTTCATGATTTCTTCATTTTTCGATAGTTATTAATAATTGGTGGATTTATTGGAATTTGCATTTGATGATTTTCATTTCATGTTAAAATTTGTAAAGATTGGATTTTCAGTTTGATAGTTTTGTAAGTAGATTCAGTTTGACTTTATGATGGAACGATTATTGGAACTGGTGTTGAAATAGTCAATTAGGAGCGAATTACTTGACTATATTTTGGATTTGTTGTGAAAGTTATACAGATTTATGTTTGATTGTGACTGGGACATGCATCTGTAACAGGGGTCTGGAATTGACTGTGCATAGTGGGCATATCGATGCCTTCTTACAGCAATTACAGAATGAACAGAAAGATGTGCTTGAAAAGAAAGAGCCTGGTTTGCATTTGTATTCCCATGATGTTGCTATGTGAGTGCAGACTCTAACCTTCGTCTTTCTTTTGGTTTTCATTGAAATGCTAGGAGTTATGTTTTTTGTATCAATTTTTCTGAACAAACTGGGTAACTTGTAAAAGCTCAAAAGGGAAGGAATAATTATTTTCTTGAGCTGATTCTTGGTTAATCGTTTTCAGAAAGAAGTACATTTGAAACATCAGCATTCTATAGTCCTTGTCAGCTGAAGGTTCAAAATGTTTTTTAGAGTAGTGAGTTTTTTCTCCTAATATAAATAAAAGGATATATCAGCTCTTCAGATCTATATGGATATATTTTAATGATAAGTTATGAAACCTTTAATAAAGGAACTACTATTGTTCAATGGCCCTTCCAACTTCCTTATATACACTAGTATCTTGGATCAAAATGTCAACTTCTTCGTGAAAATTCCAATGCAGGATATTAAACGATGATTATGAAGATTCAAAGGAAGGAATATTGACGACCCCCACCAGGAAAATTGAGAAACCCTCTCATGAGTTATATGACTCAGCACCGAGATCCAAAGGAAGTATATTTGCCTCAGCAAAACCATTAGATTCGATAACTCCCTTTGGTGTTAGAAAGAACAGATTTGCTGTGCAGTCTATCCTCAATGAAACTGCCAATGTAGAGCCCATGAATGTTGAAAGTCTTACAGAGACTTCCGAGGATGACATTATAAAGAGACCACAGCCTACGAGCAGATGTTCGTTGGAGATCATTAAATCACATCTGGAGCCTGGTTGCAGGTTCATGTATGACAGAGTCGAGGATAAGGTACTTGATTCTTCACCTGTTACGGGAAACAATTAGTTTCCTCCATCGTGAGTCCTGATCTTTTTTCCTTTGCCTCCCGTCTTTCAGTTCAATTTTCTTGACAATCGAATAATGAAACATGCTAAGGCCCTTGCTGCCTCTGGAATTTTTGAGGAGCCAATGGACCCTACGATTGCTTCTCAGGTACCTTTGTTGCCTTTACATTCTATAATATATCTGAGCATACAAGTCTATATTGGCCTAATGAGTTCAACTTTTTTCCTGTGGCGATGGATATGTTCGTCACCTAAATTTAACAGAAAACAGTGTTTGCTGTTGGTATGATATGCTGTGAGGAAGAAGGACGTCTTAGAGAAAAACCTATAATGCTGCAGAGCAGGTAATGATCTGTCTAATTTGGCTATTTTCCTGGGTTCAAATTAAAACCTGCTTCCAAATGTGGGGTGATATATCATATATTCCCCATCCTTCCCACTTTTAAAGACTTTATTTTTTAAAGCAACAGTTAAGGAATGCATCTAAAGTAGTAGTATAATGACTGTTAACTTTAAAAAAGTAAAGGCAAATATCTCAATTAATGTGGGAACGAGCTACTAGTTCTTTTAAGTTGTTTCACTACCTCAAAATATGGCACTGCTGAATTTTTCATCTCTGCATAAAACTCCAATATGTAATTCTAATTATCTAATCTTATGACATACTATTCTTTATATTTCCTGGCCTTATGAATTATTTATTTCATTGCCTACTACACTGCATTTACTGAGCTCTTAAATGTTGGCAGCGTTGAGCATTCTGGAGGACAACGGGTTCGCCTTGACCTGCAGAAAGTGGAGCAGTTTTCAATTTTTCCTGGCCAGGTATGCAAGGGTAGGCATCTGGGAGAAGGTGTTTGTGAGGGAGAGGGTGTTTCTAAGTAATTCAGAAATAACTTCAATATTGTCATTTTCTCTCCCAGGTAGTCGGAATTAAAGGGCATAATCCGAGTGGACATTGTTTGATTGCTTCAAAGATAATCGATCATATTCCTCTGTCAGTTTCTACCGATGAAATAGTCAACCTACAAAAAAGCAAGCTACTCAGGAATTACAATCAGCTGACCTCCCTCCTGCTACACCAGAGCTATCATTGGTGTGTGCTCTCTACACTTGTCTTAAAATAAAGATTGATCTGTTTGCTAAACTAACTGTTTAACTGACTGAGTTTCTTCTCTTGGAATAGCTTGTTGCTGCAGGTCCATATACTACAATTGACAATTTATTCTTTGAGCCTCTTACCGAGCTTCTAGCATATGCCAAAAGGAAGCAACCTCAGATGCTTGTTCTGGTAAGACTTGAACCCATCATGTCATTTAAAATCAACTTCTTTTTTTCTTTCATAAAAAACCCACCCACCGACCCCTTACAATGAGAACCGAACCCAGGACCTCTAAGCCACTAAAAGACCTCCTAACCACTAGGTCATTTGGTGTTCGTCAGTTAAAATCAACTTGGTAGAAGATGGAGTTATATGATGTTCTTTCTCAGTAAGAGATCATACCATTTGTTGTATTTCTGTTCGAGTAGCTTAATTAACGTTATGCCCTTTCAGTGCGGCCCATTCGTTGATTCTGAGCACCCGGAGATAAAAAAAGGATCTATAAACTTGACATATGATGAACTGTTTCAGCGGGAGATTATTGGAAGGGTATTAGTAATACTTTTTTTTTATATTTATTTTATATCCCTTGTTTTAATACTTTGCACTCACTGTTTGCTAATTGACATCCAGCTTCAAGAGTATGTCGAATATATGGGCTCAACTGTGCGTGTTATCCTTGTGCCATCTGTTAGGGATGTCCACCATGACTTTGTGTTTCCTCAGGTAATAAGTTCTAGTAAGTGTATAGTAGTGTTAAGATAATCATCTTCTGTAAGCTCGTGTAATGAAATAAAGCTCCATGTCGAGCTTCATATGCATGGCCTTTCTATAAGCTTTTCAAAAAATATCTGTCAGACACCCTCTATTGCCATGTAGGCAAAAATATGATACTAATATGCATATTTTTGTTTCTACAGCCTCCATTTGAAGTTTATCCTCCTCAGATCAGGCATCAGGTATGAAGTTATATCTAATATATGTAATCTACATATTCAGAGCAGAGCACCTCTTAAAACTATTTATTTTTCTGTAGATACATAGCATCACAAACCCTGGCACTTTCTCTGCAAATCAGGTAACTTGAGAAATTTGGTACCATTCTTGTCATGTAGTGCAGTACTATGCCTTAATGTTTGTGTTCTCTCTGCACATGATTAGTTTTGGGCTCCACTAAATATTTTTGTTATCTGAAAGACCTTTAGTTATACATAAGTGTACCTAACATATGAACATGATTGTTTTACATTTTACAGCTCTTTATTTTCTGGTGGATTATCTGTTTTTTTTGTCGATGATACACTATCTGCGTTGGTTCTGAACTCTGGACTGTTCCTAAGATGGCGTCTATTCTCATCTAGCAGTCTTTTCTGTGTTTCTGAATCTCTAGCATTTCCCCTGCTATAATACCAATCTGATATATGAATGTGCACAGAACCTCCTCTTTGCTTACAAATCCCCTTCCCGTCGTGGTCCCCGTTCTATTCCTCTGCCCATGTTACTAATATTACCGATCTGTCATAACGACGATAAGATAGCTGAAGTCTGAAGATAAAGGTCACACAAATGTCATGGCAGCAATCTAATGTTAGAGCATCCTAATGAGCAGTGAAGAGTCACTTGTGATGAATTGACATTCTCGTCATCATCAATTGTTGCATTGTCAGGTTAATGTAGCTTGCTGCACCGTAGATATCCTTAAACAGCTAAGTGCAGAGGAAATATCACGAAATGCAACGGGTGGATCAAAGCATCGCTTGACTACTATTGCAAATCATTTATTGAAACAGCGGAGGTATGCAGTAATGAACTAGTTGCATCAAGTTGCACATTTACAAAGTTTCTAGTTAGCTCTCCTGCTTCCATCTTCTGAGTCAATAATTTTCTATTATGTATATGAAACAGCTTTTACCCCCTATATCCACCTGCTGAAGCTGTTCCTGTAGATTTCTCACTTGCAGCAGAGGTTCTCAGAATTTCCTCCATTCCAGATATACTCATTATACCTTCCGACCTGGCTAACTTTGTGAAGGTAAGTGATTCTTCTTCCACAAAACACAGAAGTGACAAGAGATAATCATATCACGTAGAGTTTGATATATACCGTAGTAGTCTTTATAATATCATTCACAGTTCTAAATTAAAAACAAGGTAATGATATGGATATTCATTTTCTTGTATATAGGTTCTTTCCGTGGGTAAAAGAAACGATGAAGAAGAAAATCTTTCTGAGGGAAAAAGAAACGACGAAGAAGAAATAAAGTGCATTTGCATAAATCCAGGCAGATTAGCCAGGGGAGAGGGAGGAGGGTTCTTTGTAGAGCTCAAATTTAAGGGAAATGTTGATTCAACTACTGCTTCAGTTATTCGTATATAGACTCTTTATCCCGCCAACGCTATGTGATGCCAAGCCATATTTATGAGCTTCTCGATGCCTTTATGATGTTGTCGGTTTTGTACCTCTCGTTCAACAATAACTGGTGTTGATGCTGTTCACTGTAAGCTTGGAGCTCTCTTCAATATGAACTGCACGGTTTTTATTGGGCTATAGTATATAATGTTGTGTCGTTTAAAAAGATCGTGTAGAACAGCAAGTGTTAAATCTCTTTCATTGATTCTCTGTACATAGGTAGACTGTAGACGAGCCGTTTCAATCTCTTTGCAACGAGACATATATTTACTTGGAGAATTTCTGATTCAATTCAAGAATACCATGAGTAACAAACAAGAGCTCAATTCAATTGCTCCTATTGAAACATAAAGCTATATCATATTCTGTAAAGGTTACAACTTTGGTTATCATATCAAATTTGAATTGAAACTAGCAATGCATTTGAGATGAATCAGAGCTTACAAATACAGCTCCAAATTATAATAAAACATGTTCTTAAGTTGAATCAAGTGACTATTCAAGCCTTTACTTCAACCTGCTTTGGCCCCAACTCAGGCATCAACACACCAAGCCCATCTTTCTTCTCTGCAACCAAAGCAGATTCATTCCCCCTCTTGTACAGAGGATTCGATGTCAAAATCCTCACCTCCGAGTTTGCCGTAATCTCCAGAACCTCGGGCAATCCGTTACCGCACCCCTTAGACATCCCCACATCAATCCTGATCGCCTTGTTATTGCAAACTCCATTGATCCCGCTTTCTTGAATCGTATGCCCCATGATCATCCTCTTCACTCCGGGAATCGTCTTGATGACATGCTCCAACATCACGCAATCACAATCCTTAGCTAACTCACTCGAAAACTTCCTACTCCACACCATGGAATCCCTCCCTCTGACCAACTCCCTCTCAACCTCGCCCTTTACGCCTCGAATCCAATCGCTGATCTCCTCATTAGCACGCTCCAACCCATACTCTACATGGTTAGGCAACAAACCCCCATGCACAAAAATCGAATCACCCACCACAACAACGGTCTGGTTCCCTGACAAAAACCGAGTAGCAATCGGCCCTTCTGGCCTAATCACTGCATATCTTGCTCTGATACCACTCATTACCTCCTCAGACGTGACCCTTGGAACCTGAAGTGAGTTTCCCAACTCATCTAGAGGATCAACAAAATTACCAACTACCCCTTGACACATTTTTTTTCATACAATTTCCTACATTGTACCACATCAAATATTCCTTAAACTCCTGGAGCCCTTCACGTGTGACGTATCGAAATCTCCCTCCACATTCATAACCTCATGATTCCCATTCATGCAAATTACCCTTCCTCCTGCATTATACGCTTCTCTCTTCAGCTTCTCAAATAAATACAAAATCTTTATTTCGTCGCCGCCTCGGTCAAGAATATCGCCGATTTGGACGAGGGTAGTGGCTCCGCCGGACCAGTGGTCGCCGGAGTCGATGAGTCCGGCCAGGCGGAGGGCTTGTTTGGCTTTGAGGAGGTCTCCATGGATGTCGCCGATTGCGATGAGGCGTGCGGGTTGTGGGAAGATGGTTTGGAGCAGTGGAGTGGAGGTGGCGGTTTGAGTTTCCGGCGAAGGTGGTGGCGAAGGTGGGCGGAGGCGGGAGGAAGATGCCACCGTTGACTGAAAAGTCAACGAACGTGTCGACGAAAGAGGAGAGGAGAGAAGGGAGGGTTTGGCAAGTGATGTTTGGATTGGTTTCGTTTTCCATTTTAACGGAAATTGAAAAAAATTGTTTTCTTAATTGATTTGTGTTTTATGTTCAATGAAAAATGGCTAATGGTTTGAAATCTGAAATGCAATTAGCTGTAGACTCTACTTTTAAAGCTCGAGTGAACGGATCTTATTAAATAGATATCGAGAAAACAATTAGAGAATTAAATTCATTTAAATATAAATTTTTCATCATTGAGGAGGTTTAACGACTATATTTTATATAGAGTAAGTTAAAATTGTATGGTAAAACGTAAACTCTAAAAAGTTGAAGTAATAATCTCTTGTGTGTATCGATCATATTTATTTAAATCAGATTATGAAATTCACAAACCTTTAAATGACTTGATATTGTAGGAAAACAATAAAAGAATTTGTTATCCTCTAAAAAGCAAAGAATCGTTAATAAAACTAATGATAGATTGTGATCCAAAATTAAAATTGAATGAAGAAGATAAATATAAAGAATCTCAATTTGAATTATCAATTCACAAAAATTGGGATTTTGCTTTTAATGAACTGACAAATTAAGATTATGTTTGTAACGGATGAGAAATTAAGAAGATAAATTTTGAGGCCTGCAAAATTAGGTGAGCTTGGTATATGTTATCCACTTAGATGATGTTAGCATCTGATGTAATACCTGACCTTGTAACCTCGTGATATCTGATAATATTACAAAATCCATTATGGATGTATTTTTACTCAATTGAGGGTTTCTAGTTGCATTTAGTAGATTTACATAAGAGTGCAATGGCTTTAAGTAATTTGAATTCGACATCACTCCCGGATTTTTGTGAAACCTTTGTGAAACCTCCGAAAGCCTTCTGTTCAGGGAGCAACGAGCCCTCATTTTTCAAGTGCCTGTATGATTGTTGCATAATTAAAGTCCGGGGTGGGTTATGAGCAAGATGAGGATGACTTCATTTTTTTTGTTAAGTTTTCAATTATTCGGGACTTGGCTTGAAACCCGGACCAGTAGCTCTGTTCAAAATTAAATCGGTTTCGATTTCGTGTAGAACTTTAGACTCAAGACCGTATCGAATATACCCGAAATCGGACTAGTAACTCGGGTTGATTTACTTTTTCATTTTATTTACTATAATAAAGTAAGTAAGCAAAACCGATTCGAGTCCTCATCGATTTTTTTTCAAATTTGAGCCGATGCCAATTTTCATTCTTGGACTCAGTTCCAAAATGAGATGAGTTCCGTGGGTGGGTTCCAAACCGTGGTGGTCAAGGTATAGCAAAGAGCGGACCAACTCGGCTCGATAACAGCCGTATTGATGGATGATTGGTAGTTTGGTACCAAAGGCCAAAGCCAATGTAAATATGATGCAACAAACGCTCTAATTCTGTAAATACATGGTTAGTGCCAGTTGGTTGTTAAGACTTCTGTACTAGTGGAGTTAAGTATCGGAGTAGTTAAAAACATGCCAGTTGGAGATAGGTTTTGTATTTTGATGAAAAAGAATGTGCAAAATTTCCATTTTTCAAGCAAGAAAATTACCAATGTTTAGAATTGAGAAAAATCACTAGTTGATTGTTTAAAATTTCTGTGGTGAAAATTCAGTCTCATGAGATCCGTCTGGGTATACCAACTAAACATTAACAACCAACACCAGCTACAAAAAGAGGGGGTGCTACAATTACCTCGTGTCCTAGTTGTGAAGATGAGAAATTCAAGAAAACAAAAAACCACTCAATTTATTGTATGGTATCATAAAGTTTCTCACATATTGGAGAACTCCCACAAAAGCACACAGAACCTTTTCTTAGGCAACCAAAAGCTAAGACCCCCTGCAGCTTCATCGGGACTAAAGAATTCAGTATAACTCACTCCAACCTATTTACATCACCATCCCCCCATCAATGGTTAAAACCTGCAAAGAGAAGATATAGAAGACATAAGGACGAGGGTAAAACTGGCCTCAGGTTTCGAGTTTTGTAACATTTCATAGAACATTTAAGTTCATAGCAGATTTTTAACATCGGTGTGTATAAATCAACACGTGACTAGAAAATCCCATTGTGTAATGATAAATATAAAGAGAACTAAGAACCTGTCCAGTAATGTAAGCAGCCGCAGGATTGAGTGCCAAAAATTCAACCAGTCCAGCAAACTTCTTCTGGTTGGCCATACCGTCCTAATATCATTGTAAGTATATTATCAATGTCAAGACTTATGCAGAATATCAACAAAAAAGAAGCATGGCAAAGTTGAGTGAGACCTATTAGAAAGATAAGGAGCTTGGGTAAGCATGTGGATCAGATCAAAATACTGTCACGCTTAAAAAAGTAGATTCTTGAGAATAAATTGCCCTCTTCACAAGATACATGAGTGAATAACTGATAATTTTCTTGAGCTTCAGTATACAGACAATTTCGCATTGGTATACACTGTATTTTTATTGCATATATTTCATCAAATTTTCATTTATTTATTCAACAATTATTACATATATTTGCGTTAGTTAAGCAAAATTCATGTTAAAATGATTTATCAACTAGCGCATAGTGACACATATATTCAAGACTTAAATGTTGTATATTATTGCTCACCTAGTGGATGGTTTGCAAAATCTTCTGTTCCATGTCTCCACCAAGCTTAGCAGTCATATCTGATGCAATGAATCAGGAGCAATTGCATTCACCTGTGGATGGGACCTCGATTGGTAATTAAACTTTCCTTACATATCAAGGGTCCATTAAAAATGAACACGACTCACATTGATGCTCCTGCTTGCATACTCTCTAGCCACGGATTTTGTAAAACCAATGACCCCTGCTTTGG
Source organism: Echium plantagineum (assembly GCA_003412495.2). Classification (NCBI taxonomy): domain Eukaryota; kingdom Viridiplantae; phylum Streptophyta; class Magnoliopsida; order Boraginales; family Boraginaceae; genus Echium; species Echium plantagineum. The sequence continues at coordinate 9,156,910 of CM016566.1, read as the reverse complement.
CAGCACTGTAGTTGGCTTGACCTATATTTCCAGTTAGACCAAACAACTGATGCTATATTGATAATCCTACCCTGCAAAATTAGTGAAGCCGCCTAACAGATGCGTTTGAAGGAAAGTCAAATAACTGAATCAAGTAATATTGCTCATCAATTCCACTTTGATTATGTTAACAATGTACTGAACCTTGTTAATTTTACAGGCCAGCTAACTTGAAGTTCTGATGACATGCGAGATTTGGTGCATGTAGTAAAAACTTAAGAAAAATTGGAGAGAAGGACACCAGCACGAGTGGCTTGCACAATATAAGCATTCAAAATATGTGCTACATAGCGTGAAAAACTAGCCATTGGAGTTGCATACCTTTTTCTTCTTCATCATGACCTTGGCAGCTGCCTGCAATTGGAGCAACCAATCTGATTATGCGTTCTATCATAAAAAATCCTCTTTTAAGTTGATATACTCACTTGAGTACATAAGAAGACACCAGTGATGATTTAGATCACTGACATCTTGCCATTGAGATGACTTCATTCTCATTAACAACCCCATCCCTCGTGATACCTGCAAGCAATGCATATTTTATCAAACTCGTATAGGATGTTTATATATATAAGAGGAGAGGTTAACTGACCAATTTACCTGCATTATTGATCAATACATCCACTGATCCCAAGCATCACTGCCTGGTCATAATAGATCAAGGATTACTGCCAACTCTTAGAAGTCAAAGGATAGAGACTGGTTAGGGTATAATTTTCTCTACTGTTTTGATCATTGACTCGACAACTGCTTCTTTTGAACATCCACCGAAAGTAAGAGCTTGGCCTCCACTCGCCTCAATCTGCCATAAACATAACAACGGTTGATTTTCAAATAGACTACATACTGAAAGATGTGCATACAGCTGCTTACCTCCTTACAAACTTCTTCTGCTTCATTAGACGACCTTGCATAATTTACCAGGACCTGTTGCAAAGAATCCAATATCCAGTTTGTCAATGAAAACATCCCAAACTTGAGATAGTAATTAACATGAATTAGCAGGAATGTAGATCTTTTAAAATAACAACTTCTGATCACACGTAGCTATTCTAGGTGAACAATTGAGATCTTCGTCCACATTATCATATTTAGCATTTTACTTGCACACATATAGTTGATATGAAGCATACACAGGTCTGGTAGGAACTGGGCGGGAGCGGGAGGGGTGGAACCATAAGCAGGAGCCTCTCGTCCTCTACTAACGAACTCACCCTCCCTCAACTGGCACAATCAGTGGAGGGGAGCTCATTACTTCATATCAAACACATAAAAGTCGCCTCCCCCCCCCCCCCCCCCCGGCATCCCGTCCCTTGAGCACCAAAGAGTCCATACAATTATTGTAAATTAAATGCAGTACAGTTATTGTACCAGGTCTACACAATCTAAGTGGCCATCTAAAATAATACGACTGCATGCTGATGGTAGGATAACAACCTTAGATATAATTTCTACTAACAGAATTTAAAAAATGCTTTTGTAACCTTAAGGCAATCTCAGGATAGAGAAGTCATGTTTATATATAATGAAACTAACTTCAACTAGTTAAAAATGGAACCAGTAGTATACAACCAACATGTTCAACTTGAACTTGTATAATAATTAATCGTTGTGTACCCAGAGAACCCAAACAACATAAATCATCTTAGATTATCAATGTCGTTTGCAAGCTGCATAAGATTGTCTAACCTTGCATCCAGCCTTTCCTAGAGCTAGTGCGACAGCCTTGCCGATTCCTCTAGAAGCACCAGTGATAACAACAACAGGAGCATCCACTTTCTTTGTAGAATCAACAATTGGTTGTTCAATTGTGGCAATCTGAGCTTTTATTCCTGTAAAACAATGTAATGCAATTACATCATATTTACTAATTCTCCTAACCTTAAGGCAATCTCTAAACTTCCCAATCATAACCTCTACATCACCTATTCATATTCATGCATATATGCATCAAACAGGCATATTTCTGTAACCTAATAAATAGATATATAATTACAAAGAACAAATTAATTCAGAATGAATATGCATATGCTAAATACGCATAAGTATGGAATCGAAGCATGATATTTAACAAACATAACAGTGAAAGCGTCAAGTAAATTGAATTGGAGCAGGACGGTACCAGATGAAGCGAAAGAGCGAGTGGATCTGCAATGCAGGTGAAAGCTGGGAAAAATCTGATCCCGACGCGATGATACCCGAAAACCCGTAGTTTTGAAGTGGGCGGAGATTGAATTATTATGTGATATTCCGGATGTAAGCTTGAATGATGCAGCAATGGCGGATCCAGTAGCCATGATGATAATACCGAGATTATTCAGATATATTGAGTAATAGAATACGAGATTTGTGGTGAAATGAAAAAAAGTGGGGAGGTTAAATAAAAGGTTGATGAGCTTTGGAAAGTCCGGAGGTTGATGAAGCAGACGATGTGTGCCAAGACTACGTGGATGCTGATGAAGTAGGTAAAGCTGTTCGTTGACAACTTGGCGTGTTTTGGCTATAAACCGGCTCACGTGAATTAATGTGCGTCCAATATGTTAGAACTTTTTTTTTTTTTGATAATTATATTGAAATAGCAGATAATTTACATTAAGTCGGATCCAGTAGTCTCCTGGCCAACTGACGAACTACATAAGTTAACTAGGTCAAACTTTGAACAGAGTTTGGTTCCAAAAGATCAACAAAAGGTGGGAATTTAGCATAAAGACATTCAAAAGATGTAATATCCGTTGGAAGGATAACTAAGTTATTCCTTCTCGATATGTGTTGTGCCCAAAAGTGCTGCCATTCCTTCTTCTTGGTAATCCATGGTAAGCAGCTAGTGAGTACCTGTGAGACAAAATAATCCAAAATTATATATGCCGAGTTTGGCTCCTCATGGCAAAGTATGATGATGGTGGTGATTATGGCTTCCATTACAAGTGATCGGAGGCCAAAAGGTGTAGCAGGTTCATGCATTGCGAAGTTGTTGGTGTCTAGTTTGTTTGGGCGAGTATTCTGTGAGTTGTATGTGAGGATGGTTTGTATAGTTTATGGTGATGTAGCAAGTATGTATTTTAGTATTTAGAGGTAGGTTTGGTGCTTTATTAAATATGAGATAAGTATTTGTTGTAATAGAATGGTGCCTGTGTGTAGTTGTTTTTGTGTTTGACTGTGAATGTTGTGATGATTTGCGGCTTTATGCCACTGTTGAAGAAGATTATTTCTATGGGATTGAAGGCTTTGTAGATTATATTATGATTTTGAAAGATGATATTATTTCTTGTTATCCAAATGGTCCATATAGTAGAGTATAAGTATGTGTTGGTATGTAGTGAATTCTTGATTGGTTTGTTTAGACTATTCTTAAGTATAGTTATAATATGAGATTGGGGAGAGTGGAAATTATAATGGTGATAGGTGCTCCAGAGGGTGGTGATTTTAGGGCAAGAGCGAAAGAGATGGTCAACCATCTCTTGGTCTTGTCCACAAAAAACGCAATTTGTAATGATTGGTTTCCTAATTTTGTTTTGAATGTTATGTAGTGTGGGGAGTCGATTATAGAGTAGTTTCCATAGGAAGAGTTTTATTTTATGAGGTATTCGGAGTTTCCATAAGTGTTTCCATGTATGTTTTGGGATAGGTGATGGTTTGTCGGTTTTTTTTTGGTCGTTTGTTGTTGTTGGTAAAGAGGTAATTGTAGATGTTTTTGGTTGTTGGGGTTGTGCTTTTGTGATTCGGTTGCCATACTATTGTTGGAGTGATTGGTATGGTAGTTATTATGTTGGTAAGTTGTTGCGGAAAGGTTAGTGCTAGTAAATGTGTGTTCCAAGTTAAGTTAGGGCATATGAATTCTTTGATTGTTTGATTGTGGGGATTTTTGTGTTTGTATTGTAAAAGTGTGAAGTTATGAGGTTGTAACCAGTTGTCGGTCCAAACTTTGGTGGAGAGTGATATGGGTGTGTAAGTCGTAGTGGAAGGGAGTTATGTGAAATGCCCCAGTGTAGACTTTTCCATGTGTAACTTGACTGATTATTTGGTTTTTTAATGTTTGATATTGAAGTAAATGGATAGTATTTAGGGTGTAAAGCTTTGGTGGTGGGGTTATTTGTTTGATTTAAAAGTTGCCATCCTGTTTTAGCTAGTAATGCTATATTAAAATAGTGTAGGTTTCTGATTCCGAGCCCTCCTTGTGGGATAGGGTTGTAAAAATGCCCAATTTATCCAATTGTTTTGTGCTGGACTCTGTGTCCAGAAGAAGTTGGAGAGTAGTTGGTTTAGTTTGTTGGTATGTTTTTGTGGAATTTTGTATATTGACATGGTGTAGACTAATGTAGGTATAAGTTCAGTTTTAATTAAGGTTAATCGGCCTGCCTGGTTAAGGAATTTGATTTCCCAAGAATGTATTTTCCTTTGGATCTTATCTATTAGTTCAAGGAAAATTTGATTTTTGTTTGAGTTAATATCTAGGGATATTCCGAGGTATTTGCCGAAAGTGGCCGATTGTGAGAAAGGTAGGGAAGATATAGTGTGTTGGATTTTATCTTGCGGGGTGTGTGGACTAAATGTGATTTGTGATTTAAAAAATTTATTTTTTGTCCCGAGTCGTGGCAGTAAGCTTCTAAATCCCTTTTGAAGGTTAAAACTGATTTTTTGTCTAGTTTGAGAAAGAAATAGCTATCGTCCGCAAATAGTAAGGTGTAAATTTTGGTCCATTACGGGAAATGTTTATGCCTTGTAGTTGTTTTGAACTTTGTGATGCTAGGAGGGTGGCCGAGAGTGCCTCGGTGCATATGGAGAAGAGTATTGTGACAGGGGGTCCCTTGTCTTAGCCCGCAGTAGGAGTGAATGGTTTGGTTACATTTCCATTAAGTATGACGGAATATTGGACCGTACTGATGCAAGTGTTAATTATATGGATCCAATTGGGTGGGAAGTTAAGTTTTTTAAGTGTGGAGAGTAGGAATGGCCATGATATTCGGTCAAACGCTTTACTCATATCTATTTAATAGCTGCTAGCCATTTTTTTTGATTTTGATGTACGTACAGTGTTGGTTAGTTCTGGTGCAAGTATGATGTGATGTTGAATATTTCTATGATGTATGAATCCGTTCTGGTAAGGGAGATTAATTGTTCAAGAAAGGGCTTTAGTCGGTTTACTAACATTTTTGAGGATATTTTATAGATTACATTGCAAAGGCTAATAGGTCTGTATTCAGTTAATGTTTGTGGATTGTGTGTTTTAGGAATTAAGGCTATATATGTGTGATTAATTTTGTCGGAAAGATGTTATTGTGAGGAAATCTAGTGTAGTATCAATGATGTCTTTATGCAGGATTGCCCAATTTTGTTGGAAGAACCCTGCATTATATCCATCGGGTCCAGGGGATTTAGAGGGGGTGCATTTGGAATAAGGAGTCATGTACTTCAGTTTCTGTAAAGGCTTGTGAGAGTATATTATGTTGTTGAGATGTAAGCTTAGCGTGAATATTATTGATTGTAGGAAAAGTGGCAGTTGATGGATTTGGAGGATTAGGGGTTGAGTTATAGGTTTAGGAAGAATTGTCTACAATGGTGTTGGAGGTCTTGATGTTCCGTGATTAGTTTATTATTAGAGTCTCGAAGCTCAAGGATGTTATTGTGTCGGGTTCGATTTTTAACATATGAGTGATAAAATTTGGTATTAAGGTCTCCATTTTGTATCCAATTTAGTGAGGATCGTTGTTGCCAAAATTGTGCTTCACAGGTAAGGAGCATGTCTAGTTGGTTTCTTAAGGATAATTCATTATTTTGGCAGTTTTCATTTTGTGGTTGTGCTTGGTACGTGGCAAGCTTTCTTGAATGTTTTTTATTTGGTAGTGAAGGTTACCTATTCTAGTTTGGTTCCATTTTTTTAATTGAATTTTGAATAAATAAATTAAGTTATAAATTAGATTGTTAGCTGGAGTGTTAGTCAAGAGGTGATTTCTACAACTAATGAGAAGGATTTGTTTAAATTCTGGAAATAACATCAAAAAATTTTCTATTTTAAAAAGAACTATTATTTGTTTTAGGGCTAGGTTTTGTATGCATTATTAGTGGACTATGGTCCGAGCATTGTACAGGGAGCACGTGCGAGTAACTTTGTGGAAATAAATTATTCCACTCATAATTTGCAACAGTTCTATCAAGTCTTTCATAAATGATTTTGTTTCTATGACCTATCCATGTGAATGA